>LTAE01003672.1:6053-21777 GCA_001647135.1 Pontederia paniculata
GGGGGGGGGGGGGTTATAAAAGAATCATACTCTTCTTTCTCCGTCACTTGCTATAGTGACCTTCCCCGACACCACTCATTTTTCCCATCCATCCATCCATTGCCAACTATTTTATCACCTTGCTATAGGCAGTCCATCATCAATGATTCTGGCCACGCCTCGAGCATCGGAGAGCACGATGACAATGAAGTCGATGAGGCATGTTCATCGACATCGTTGTCTTCTCCGAGTTCTTTGCCATTTTCGTAGGTAAGTCAATAGATCCATGGTTGACCTGATGGATGTGCATTCAATTCTTGATTTGGGTTCTTCGATGATGTATTTCGCCTCTTTGGACTCGTCGGGCAATGTCTATGAAATTTGTTGACATAGTTCTTCGAATCCTTGATCGGCGATGAGTAGTTGAAATGTTATAATTATAGATTTGAGTGGCCGAGTATTGATTTTTGTTTCATGTCGACACCTATTATCTCCTGACTCACTCCTTTCCGTTCGTCATCAGAGTCGAAAAAAGGACGACCCGAGAGCGCGACACATCTTTTTTTTCTCCAGTGAGCATTTGTTTATTGGACTTGCTAATCTATCATCATGTTAATATGTTTCGGTTGTTACCCTCATTGTGTTCCCTACAAACACGACATCGAGCTAATTTTTGGGATTGATAGATCGAAGGAGACAACGATATTTCCTCTGGCAAGCAAAACAACAATTACCTATTAATTAAAAATTATACTATATAAGTGTTTGCTACTAATTATATGGTTAATATAGATTAATTATTGTTGGAATAGTCTCAAGTGCTTAGACCTTAATTAATTTAATGATGAGTTAAACAAGATAACATTTAATTAGGGATCTAAAAGATTTTAATTTGAAACCAATGTGTTATTTGATGGATTTAAATTTGCATGTTGTTATATTCTTTCAAGCAAATCAGTTGGTTAATAAATAGTTTAGTTAATTGATAAACAATAAGATGATAAGGAGATAAAACTTATGTAGTTATACATTAATACGAGGGTTGTAAGCCATCAAGTGAAGATAATTAATCTACACACACACGCACACACACACACACACACACACACACACACACACATATGTGACAAGGATAAAATTGTTAATCTATGAGCTATATAAAGATAACCGATAATATGGCTTGCACATAAGAATTCATGGGATAGTCAGACGGGTCATTTTCAGGACCGGGGAACAAGGGGGGTGCAAGCTACATTATAAGATCATCTAATGGATGCTTTATGTCTGCAAGGTCTCTAAACAGACACTTCTCCTCAGTGATTGAGGCAGAGGCTTGGGGAATCAGGTGCGACTTAATGCGATGTCAGCAATTGGGATGCAGGTGCATCATAATGGAATGTGACTCCCTCAACTTGGTTGGAGCTGTTAACAAGACCTCTTCTTGTCCCTGGCACATCAAAAATATTTTGATTGACGTATGAAATACCTTATCATATTTTGATCTTCTTAAAGTCAATCATACTTACCGTGAATGTAATAAAACAACTGATTTTCTTGCAAATTATGGCAGACATGCTGATTTTGAATTTTTGTGGGACTCGGTAAGGAAGCTTCTATCGGAACCTTCCTTACCTCAGACACCTACTTGACTCGGGCAGGTCTCTTACCGAAGAGCCCTTCACTCAGACAACTCCCTTAGTCATAAACAAGCTATAAGTGCTGGGGCCCCATATAGCAATAAGGGAATACAAATACCATGGGGAAGTTGTCTGAGGGAAGGGCTCTTCGGTAAGAGACCTGCCCGAGTCAAGTAGGTGTCTGAGGTAAGGAAGGTTCCGATAGAAGCTTCCTTACCGAGTCAAGTACCTATAAAATGATCATTTTTTGTTTGCTGCTGATCTCACATCGTCCTTCTTGTTCAGGGTCGATCTTCCTCCGACTCCGAGGAATCGGTCAAGCGAAGCGGGAGGCTACCCTCGCCTCGACTCACCTCTTTCTCTAGAAAAACCCCTCCACTGAGGAGAGCAGAAGCTCCAGGATGAATATGTCCTGGATTCCCGGATTCATTCTCGTCCTGATCCACCATGGAATTTGAGGAATCTACAAAAACATTCTTTGAGTAATGATCTTCTCAAAGAGAACAAGGTGCTGAAGTGGCTGGAGGGGGAGGGGGATCTGTAGGTCATGAAGCTTAGTTAACCTTCTTTTAGAAAAAAAACACTAAGGAGTGAGGGGAATAAAAAAGTGGATAACTATGCTTAACATTCCAATGCTCTATAAGTTGAAGAATTAGAATTTAATTACCGCACACTTAGATACTTGGAAATAAATGAGTAATTATCTAGTAGTTGCTTTTGGAATCTATACAATACATAGTATATATATACACACCATTAATTGGATGTCCAATTTATTTATATAACTATTGATATATATATATATATATATATATATATATATATAATATTAAATGTGTAGGAAATAAATATATTGATGGTGTGGACCTAGGGTTTATTTCATATTTTTTAGTATAGCTAAATAATATAAAATACTAATGGATCACAAACAAACACATATTTGGTTAGGTTATTGATTTATTGATTTGCTTGGACGAGGGAGGCCCGACGAGATCGAGCGTCGCCAATGTGAGTGATTTTCACAATCCTAGTTATCCATATCGTAGTGGTTAAGTAAATTCATTTATTTAGCTCATGTATTTGATTATATTAATTAATGATTTTATGGTCTTTTGAGCCATTGTGATGATATGCAACATTAGGTTTTCAGATGTTTTGATATGGAAATTTGTTATATGATTTTCATGGATTCATATGCTATAATATTATCTCATTGTTACGAATTTTTTGAATGTATTATCATGTGATATTTAATGAATCATGTATGAAAACTTATATATGTAAATATGAACGATTTTCATAATGTTATTATAGCACATCATGCATATGCACATGCATGGTGACTTGTGTTGGAGCGATATAGTGACTTGTAGTGATCGAGTTGATGCATGGTGATGAGAAGCCCTCCTAGTATCAAGAAACGACTCACGTAAATGAGGTGTCTCTCTCATGGAGGAGTGAAGCACTCACACTTTTGAACGACAACTCATGTGGGTAAGGTAACCCTCACGAGGAGGATGTGATGTCGATGATGTACTCGCCGAAGGTGAGATGTCATGATACATAAACATAGCTCATTGCATAACATATTTTATTTGACATATCGGTTGCAAGTATTTTCTTATAAAATAAGCTATCTATTATATAAGCTTGTGTTTGAATTTCGAGACATGATTTCTATTTGTATTTATTTTTCGCTTATCATAGTTTGTGAAATCTTATTTCTTAGTGAGATTTTCATGCTCACCCCTCTATTTATTTTTTTTTCTTGCAGGTGAGAAGAAGGTAATGCTCATCGAGAAGTGATGAATGAATATTTTGCATGCTCACGAGCATATAAAAAAAGAAAATAATTAGGATTATGTGTGTGTGCGAGATGTATTGAAGAGGATGAGTGTTATTATTCTTTTTTATTCTTTCATAATATAAAATTTATATATTCATTCTTTAACCCCCTAGTGCGTATTTTATCGTTGATATGATAAAGTATTGTTGAACTTCTCTCGTGCATCCAACTCATTTATTTTTGATATATTTTTAATTGAATTTTGGATATATGATTCGTACTCGATCTATTTCTTATACACACATGAACATATTTTTATTAAATGTCATTTCAAACTTTTTGGCAAGTTTCAAAATTAATTATATTTTGATTGTTGTATAATAAAATTTAAATTAAAATTAGTAAAATATCGTAAGAATCTAGCCAACAGAAAATAAAGGGGCAAACAGATTGAAGTCAATTCCATTGCATGTGAAGGAAACTAAAGTGAGGACTTTTATAGTTAATAGAGATACAAGGTATAGAATTATGGAACTGCTGATGGAATTTATCCCAATCGGATCTGTCTCAACAAAAGAAAAAGGCAAAATCGAAAGCGATTGTGATTGCGTTCGTGTCCACAATTAACAGGTCAGTTCCAAGCGCTCAAAAGCAGACAAGTAGGCCTCAACGGACAATCCACTCATATTTCAGACTTTTTAGCTCCCACGAGCCCAAAATGAAGCAAAGGCACAAAAAGTAAAACTTATTATAGTGATAAATAAATTCACACACGACAAAAGTAGTCAAGGTACAAGCAACAATTTAAAATAAAAAAATGAAAATTGATGTTTAGTTTTTTTTAAAATTAAAATAAATCATGGCGGTCTTACATAAATCATATCACTCGAAGAACCCGACCAAACTGAAAACTCTATCTGGTTAACATTATATGTTACTTATATCAAATACAATATCATTTTTTTAATATATGTGAGTTAAAACGAATTTAATATTTGTTTAATACTATTTTTTAATAGTATTACATTAAATAATTTAATAAGAAAAAATATTGTTAAAAAAATATTTAATGTAAAAGCGGTTTTAAGTTCAAATTTCTTTATAAGTAAAACTTTTTAATAAAAAAAATATGATGATAATTAAAAAAGAATCAAGAAAGGAAAAAAAAAAGGGGGAAAGAAACAAGATGACAACAAAATAGAATCCATTATTGTCCGCATTCACCAAATCTTCCACTTTACCATGAATGAATCTGACCTGGTTCCGGTGCAGGTGCAACATATGACCCCTCTTCGCATATTTGGCACCACCTTCGTATTTAAAACTATATAAATGGAGGTGCGGTGGCGGCACAAATGACTCACCCACCAGCCAAAGTTGCTAATTTGGCGACGACTCCATCAGCCGCCCTTTCCATCTCAATCTTGGGCGCTTTGACATGTTTAAGGGCTACTGTACATGAAACCAAGTGGAGCAATCCATTACAAGTTGGATTATTGACCTCTCTCTCTCTCTCCTCCCATGGCTTCCATGGCCGCCACCCTCTTCATCCCCAAATCCCCAACCCCGCCTCAACCCTTCCTTCCGCACCCCGATCCCCTCAAGCTCCGCCTGCCCTCTCGTGCGCGCTTCCCCGGCGCCATTGCCAAGGGAACGAGCTCCGGCCTCCGCAGCCGCGGCGGGCGGATCTCGTGCGCCCTCATCGAGCCCGACGGCGGCAGCCTGGTGGACCTGGTGGCGCCGGCCGGGACGGAGAGGGAGGCGCTGCGGCGGGAGGCTGCGGCGTCGTGCCCCCGGATCAAGCTCTCGAGGATCGACCTCGAGTGGGTGCATGTGCTCAGCGAAGGGTGGGCGAGCCCCCTTCGCGGGTTCATGCGCGAAGATGAGTTCCTCCAAACGCTTCATTTCAACTGCCTCCGCCTCGCGGACGGATCGGTGGTCAACATGTCGGTGCCGATCGTGCTGGCGATCGATGACGAGCAGAAGTTGGCCATCGGGGACCGCCGACGGGTGACGCTCGTGGACGCCGCCGACAAACCTGTCGCTGTGCTAAGCAAGTGAGCAAATTTTCCTGCTCCCATTTAGTTATCTTTCATAATTATAAATAAGTGGAATGCAGTTACTATTTCTTCTTCTTTTGCTCTTTTGGTACCACCATGCGTTCTGGGACCTCATTATAACTATACCCGATGATACAATGTATGCTTAGTGACATTTGATATTAGCTGCCTAATTCGGGAAGTTGGTATTTATTGATCTTAATACTATTACCACTTAAAAAGCACCAAAGCACCATAATGAGAATATCTTGTGGAGTTCTGGGTTCAGCTTGTGATACATCCAAACTTCGTTTCTGGTGCAATTTGCCAATCCCTAATGGATGCACCATTCAGAAGTGTAATTTTAGGCACTTGTAGTGTCTGTATAATGAATGACAAGGGTTCCTTTAGAAACTTCGGGCATCACCTATAATATACAGATTTAACTTTTGAATTAGTGACCTTAATATCTGTTGGACTGCAACATGTGCATGCATAAAATATTTTCAACTTGTGCATGGTCCATCTGTGGAAGCTCGTTTGCTTGCTTGCTCTGTACGGCTTTGTGACGTCTAGCAGGAATATTGGATTTGTCTGAGTTGATTGCGTACTAGACATTGAATATACTAGACATTGAATATACGTGTATGTTTAATACTGATACCTCTCTCTCGGATCGTTTTGCTGCATGAATACCATTTCTATATTCAAGTAACAGCTAGGAAAGTGAATTGCTGCCTTAGCTGGTGCCGTGACTATTATTGTGGGCCCTGTTCGATACTCAATACAGAAACATGGGCATGAGGTCTTCTTGGAATGGGAAGATATGTGATAGATAGTCAATTCCTGGAGAGAGTGACACATAAGACTAAGCTCATAGAGGTTCCCTTCTGTGAACTCCGTATCAAGTATGTAGTGGTATCACTTATAAAAAAAAAGTATGTAGTGGTATCACTTATAAAAAAAAGTATGTAGTGGTATCATTCTTTCCTTGGAAGCCTTTTAATAAAGGAATCTTAGAATCTTACATGAGGATGTGGCATAGGGTTAAAATCCTGAATCGATATCTCACTTCCCTTTTTCCACCAAGTAAGTCATTGTGCTCTTAAAAATATTGGAAATCTAGTTTATGATGTATGAATGTTTTAGAAGATCGAAATATGTGAAAAAGTTAAAAAAATCTCAATATGCTCATGATCATTTTAATCTAAATGACTTGCTGTTTGTTTCTGATTGGGAAAGAAATTATAAGATCAAGCTGTACTTCTATATTGACTAGATCCTAATAGATATGAATGTAAATTTCATCTCTGTTCTTCTTGTCATGCTCGAAATTTTTCCATCAAGATATCTTTCCAATTTACCTTTAGAAAACACCTTTCCAATTTCCATCCAGTTAATTTCAAGAACATTTATAAATTACACTAAGCTTCCAATGGTAAATATGCTTATACAGTTAATAATGTAACCCCTTTTCATCTGTATCCTGAGACCTCAATCTCGGCGCCTACTGTTTTCCTACAATATGAACTCCAGCTGCATAACAAATGGATTTGAGTTTTATGCATTATCCGACTTTAATCTTATGAATCGGGATGATGTTGTCTTTGCTTTTGGGAAGTATTATATGACTTATTTTCATCGTATATCACTTTTACTACTTTCTGTTTCATTCAGAATATTTTCTTCTTTATTTTCAGTTACTTATATACAATGAAGTATTTCTTATGCTATCATTAGCAACTTGCTATCCATCTATCTAAAGTTAATGCAATTTAGGGGAAAATCGATACAAGATTCAATTCTATTCAACCTTTGGTGGCATATTCTTTTGCTAAGCTGATCTAAAAAGTCTTTTTCCTCCATTATCTTTTAATCCCAATGATACAAGCATGGCATGCTTAGAGATTGTCATCAACCAGCTTCTTGTTTTGCCATCTGCTAGATCGCCTGTGCATTATCATTTGTTCATATAAAGTGTATATGAGACGTTGATGTTAATAAAATCCCACCTGAGGCCTAGATGATGCCATTTTACTTCGTTAGAACAAAAAAAAATCTGTTACTGTAAGCCCAAATCATGTTTGTAAAGGTTATTTCTTTTATTTCTCATTTTTTTCTTAAAACTTCCATTGTGTTTTCTCTGTCATAGACAGATCCGAACTATCTTTTCCTGACACAATTCTTACCAAATTGTTTATAATAAGCAATCAATACACCTCAAAAAAATAAGCAATCAATACATCACCTAAACAGAGCAACTATACGTAACTGTCAACAACTATGGTAACATGATTTGTTCTTGTAGTAAACTGGTTTGTTACCAATGCCTTTGAATAACCTCATTATAAAATATATCCAACAGTTGACATGAGCTTTAAATCTCGGATGAACATTTCTATAGCTATCTCACAGATTGCTAATTTTTTTATCTTTGTGCAGCATAGAAATCTATAAGCATAATAAAGAAGAACGAATCGCAAGGACATGGGGTACAACTGCTCCTGGGTTACCATATGTAGAGGAAGCTATTATCAATGCTGGAAACTGGTTAATTGGTGGAGATCTTGAAGTCATAGAACCAATCAAGTACAATGATGGTCTGGACCAGTATCGGCTCTCGCCTGCTGAACTTCGTGAAGAATTTTCAAGGCGCAATGCTGATGCTGTATTTGCATTCCAGCTTCGCAATCCTGTTCATAATGGCCATGCTTTGTTGATGACTGACACAAGGAGACGCCTCCTAGAAATGGGGTACAAAAACCCAATTCTGTTACTTCATCCCTTGGGAGGTTACACAAAAGCAGATGATGTGCCACTAAATTGGAGAATGAAGCAACATGAAAAGGTAATGGACAGCCAACTCTGATTTTCGTGTCTATTATCATAAATATCAATTTATTAGTCATTTTTGGTAGTAATATCACAAACCAATGACTTCATATTGTATGTGCCTGTTTCCTGTTTCTTTTTATCCAACATGAAATCCATGTATTTTTAAATACAAAATAAGATGTTAACAATGTCTATCATGCTAATATATCTTTTTATCCAACATTAAATCCATGTATTTTTCATAAAAATATGAGGTTAACAATGTTCATCATGCTAATATTTTATAGGTTCTTGAGGATGGTGTTCTTGACCCAGAAACGACAGTAGTTGCAATATTTCCATCTCCCATGCATTATGCTGGACCAACTGAGGTGCAGTGGCATGCAAAAGCTCGTATAAATGCAGGTGCGGACTTCTATATTGTGGGTAGAGACCCTGCTGGTATGAGTCATCCTGTTGAGAAAAGGGATCTTTATGATGCTGATCATGGAAAGAAAGTTCTAAGCATGGCCCCAGGACTCGAGAAGCTGAACATCCTACCATTCAAGGTATCTTTTTTTGTCCTTAGAACTTGGAGTTTAATTAAAAAATTCAACATAACTATGGATATCATGGGCATGAAGCTGCTAAGTTGCCATGTTTTGTTAAGCTATGTTTGGTTGTGTATGATTGGGTTCAATATGATATCAGAAGAACCTTGATTATCTCTTCATGTTTCCTCCTCTCAATAAGAGCCACATTCATTAAACTTCTTGTCATGTCAAAGTTGTTTTGGAAGATCCATTAAGTCCATGGATCAGATTTTTTGGCTCTTGGCTCTTCATAAGGTAGAATGGTAGATGACAAATCATTAATGGAAATTATACCTATGACCCTGTTTTTTTCTTTTTGAATTTAGATTCTTTGGCAATAAGTTGGAGCTATAAAGGTTCCTATGGTTCAAATGTTTATTTCACTCAATTTACTACGTCAGAACATTGACAGTTTAGCTTCCGTCTCTTGTTTCATTTTTGGTTTCTATGGTTCAAATGTTTATTTCACTAATTTCGTACATCAGAACGTTGATAGTTTAGCTTCCGTCTCTTCTTTCATTTTTTTCTCTCAACAAATCTCTTTCTTTCTCTAAAAAAGTCTCTTTCTTTCGATATCATCCTAAGACCAAGCCTTAGTTATTTGACAGTCATTACTTTAATTGTCTACTGTTATTAAATTCAACAATGCATTTTTCTCTTGGTGTTTTATAAGTTATTATATGAGATATTGACTTATGCTTTTTTGTTTTACAATTGTCTAGGTAGCTGCCTATGACAAAAAACAGAAGAAAATGGCTTTCTTCGATCCATCACGATCTCAGGACTTCCTCTTCATTTCTGGCACTAAGGTATTACTCCCAACCTAATCCTAGATGATTTTTAAGAGAACAAATTGGTTATAGAAGACTGAAGAGGAGATATTGATGTTATTTTCATGTTTGCTGTATAAAATAGATGCGCACTCTGGCAAGAAACAGAGAAAATCCACCAGATGGCTTTATGTGCCCCGGCGGGTGGCAAGTACTAGTTGATTACTACGACAGTGTGTCTCCAACAGAACCCAACAAGGTCCGTGAAACTATTCCAGTTTAACTTCAATGTTGATCTGGCATTTTTCACAAAAACAACAAAGTTGAACTTCTATGCACCATGTATAAATGATCTTATGGGTTGCTTATGCGTGCTGGCTTGGTGTGGTTTATATATACTGCTTTGCGAATAAAAGCTCAGCCTCTGTATGCTAAAGGCTACTCATTCCTGACGTGTAATGAAAATAACTCCTATTTGTTGTGTGGTTCGTGTTGGTTGGTTTAAGTTAAAAATGCACTTCTTTTTACCAAAGATTTAACTAATTGAGCTTGGAAATTCACTGACAAATGTACTAATTTGACCTTGAAATATTGGCCATTCAAATTTATAGTTTCTCGCTACCTTCCATGTTTCTCATTTGGAAACAAGAAAAGTATAAGAAATTTAGGAGGATTTATAGTTTATAGTTTCTCATTCAAATTTATGGTTTCTCGCTGCCTTCCAAAGATTTTTAGGAGGATTTAAATTTTTCCATAGTAGAAAAATTCCATTTCATATTTTATGGTAGTGACCTTTTAGAATGGTAGACTATTTAAGAGAGATATATCTAAATGAAATGTAAGACTGCATCTGAAGGAAACATGAGTTGATCTTTCTTACCATTGATTTGGTGTTTTGGTCAGCATTTCCAGATTGGAATGAGCATTCAACGTGCATGGATTGGATCCGTACTCCTATATGTTGTCGAATCGTGTATAACTTATTATGATTTAATAACATTTCAATTTGTATATTTCATGTATTTTAATTTTGATCAAATGACTTTTAAAGTAATAACTCTAATAATTGGAATGCAAATTTATTAACTAAATACATGTCAATTCCGAAAGAAATAGTAAATGATATTATTGTGACAAACGTTTAATTACAATTACGCCTCGCAGCTAAATCCGAAATGTAATTTAGTTTTTCATGAGGTAGTTTGCTTTAACTAATTGTAAATTCGGAATGAATAATATTTTGCGCACCAAGAGCGTCAGGATTCTGTCCTTCTGACCCATTTTGTACTGACATTTTATTGTTGCAAAAAAGAATCTAGTATAAGAAAAATAAATAAACAGATTAATACTTGATTTCAATCAAATTGGATATTTCATGATTAATCAGTGATTAAGCTCGCTATGCTCGTGTGTTCAAAATTGAATTGCTGTTTCTTTTTCTTTCTTGTGTTGATGAAAAAGAAAGAATTATAGCAAGAAAGACGAAGGTAAAAACAAAAACAAAAACAAAAACAAAATTTATATAGCGAGTAGTGATACGGATACATGGATAGTTAACCAACATTTCCGTATGAAAACAAAATGTTGAGCACAAATTCCACACAGGTTTGCCTTGTAAAAGATTAACTTTTGGGCAATTGCAATGAAATATTAGTCTTTTTCTGAAACCTGATACACTATGACATATGTATATATATAATGCTGTCATCAATTGGCACACTCAATGAAACTTCATACAGCAAGGGAGACAAATTTATTCCTACTGCAGAAATCATCTACTGAAAGAACATTTAATCTATTAACTAAGTCAGCTTATGTTCAAAAAGTTGGCAAATTTTGCCATCTAAACCAATAGCAACATAAATCATTTTCCTAGTTGTCCTTCTTTATACAGTGGGTTAGAAGCTCGAAAAATGGAGTGTCTGGCACTGGTATGAACTTGACCACCCATCCAATAGGCCATGACAATGCTGCAACTGCAATGCAAAGCCCCCATTGCCCCCAGTCCAACCTCACTGTGTCTGCAAACTTCCTCAAGAACTCCACCATCACCACCTGCAAGATGATGGTCACAGCAATGATCCCCATGAACATCTTGTTCGTGTGGATGCCCTGGAAGACGTTCTTCTTCTCCAGCTTCCTCGCGTTGAACTCGTTGAAGACTTGGCACAGGACGAAGATGTTAAAGATCAACGTGTTGCTCACCTTGTGGCTCACCCCGAACATGGACTCCCCCTTGAATTTGAACACCAGGAGGACTGTGATCTGGAACAGAGCCTGCGCCACCAGGTTCCTCCACATGACGTTGCTGATCAGCGGCGCGGTCCGGCCGATCGGGGGCTTCTTCATCAGCTCCTTGGTCGGCTTGTCAGTGGCCAAGGCCAGAGCTCCCATGGTGTCCATGATCAGGTTCACCCACAGGAGCTGCACGGTCGTCAATGGCGCGTCGCTGCTGCCCGCGTATGACACGAAGTTTATGACCAGTGCGGCGACGTTGACGGTGAGCTGGAACTGGATGAACTTTTGGATGTTGCTGTAGACGCACCTCCCCCACCTCATCACCGTCACGACCGTGTCGAAGTTGTCGTTTAGAATCACGATGTCGGAACTCTCCTTGGCAACCTCGGTGCCCTGAATGCCCATAGAGAGCCCGACGTCGGCTTCCTTCAGCGCGGGCGCGTCGTTCGTGCCATCTCCGGTGACTGCGACCACATGACCCTTCTGCTTCAAGCTTTGCACCATGAGCAACTTATCGAATGGCGATGAGCGTGCCATCACTCGTATCCGTTCCACTTTCTCCATGCGTTCCTCCTGCGAATAATTCCTGAACTCTTGCCCTTCGACGACGAGGCCGTGGCAGTCATCTTCCGAAATGATTCCGCATTCAATTGCGATGGCCCTCGCCGTGAACACATTGTCTCCGGTTATCATTTTTACGGCAACGCCTGCTCGCCTGCAAGCGTCGATAGCTTCTCGCACCTCAGGTCTGCATGGGTCTTTTATGCCAACAAGTCCTAGCAGAGTTAGCCCACTGTCGTCAATTGCAGTAGTAGTGTCGCAATGAGCAGCTCGAGCATCCACTTCTTTGTAAGCGAAGGCAATGCAGCGGAGACTGCAAGCGGCCATATCTTTGATAACCTTCTCAAACTCCATCGTCCTCTCTGCGTTCAAATCGCTGACATCGCCGTTTCTCTCCATGAAACGCGAGCATTGTGTCAATATCATCTCTGCAGCGCCTTTCCAATGTGCGATCATACTTCCATTCCTCTTCTCCTGAAGCAGAACTCCACTGCGCTTCTTCTCGGAATTGAAGGCCTCGACATGGATGATGTTGCAGCTTCTCTTAAGCTCGTCAATGTCCATCCCAAGATCATCCACCGCCCAATAAAGAAGAGCCTTCTCCGTGGGACTGCCAGTGATTTCCAATTCAGTGGCAGACTCGGGTCTGTAGACGCTGCCGGTGGTGTTGATACCAACTGCTTGACGAAATAAGTCCAGAATTCTCCGGTCTACCGAGGCGATGTTGGTGCTGATCGGGACGTCCTCTGCGGCTACGCAAAACTTTGTCACTCTCATTTGATTCAGGGTGAGAGTGCCCGTTTTGTCAGTGCAGATGGTGGTGACAGAGCCCATCGTTTCGCACGCAGAGAGCCTTCGAACCAGGGCGTTGTCCTTCATCATCCTCTTCATGGAGAAGGCCAGTGTCAGTGTCACGGCCAGCGGCAGCCCTTCAGGGATGGCCACCACGATGATGGTCACGGCCTGTTGAAAGATGTCGACGAGGCCGCTGATGATCGCGCTGGCCTTCACATTGTTCTTGTCGAACTGCGGCTTGCCGCTTTCGTCCGTGGTGTGCCCGGTGAAGAATCGGACAGTGAGCACGGCGAAGACCAGAACAGCAATGGCGACGCCGAGCTTCCCAATGCTGGACGTGAGCTTCTCGAGGCGCTCCTGCAGCGGCGTGGCCTCAGTGTTCTCGCGACTGATGGTGCTCATCATCTCCCCCCATGTCGTGTCCATGCCCACGGCGGTGACGAGCATGGAGGCGTACCCGTCGATGACTTTAACGCCGGAGGTGAGGAAAGGGTTCTCGCCGGCGTCGACATCGACTGGGTGGCTCTCGCCGGTCATGCTGGACTCGTCGATCTGGAGGGAGTGCCCATCAAGGAAGATACCGTCGGCTGGGACTTGATCGCCAATCTTCAGGTGAACGACGTCGCCGACTACGACATCAAAGATGGAGATCTCCCGGCGCCGGCCGCTCCTGACGACGCTGACATTGATGTTGTTGCACTCAGCGGAGAGCTTGTCGAAGCGCTTCATCTGCCTATAATTGCTGACGGAGGAAACGATGGCCACCAGGAAGATGGCCATAAAGATGCTCGCGCCATCATACCAGCCTTCCTTGATGCCGTGCTCCTTGATGCCGAAGGCCAGGGAGAAAATGGCGCACGCGAACAGGATCAACAGAAACAAGTCGCTGAGCGCCTCGCACACGAACGAGAAGAAGCCCCTGGGCTTTGGCTTCGGATACGTGTTGGAACCGAAGGCCTCCATGCGCCAAAGGAGACTATCCTCGCTCTCAGTGACGCCTGCCTGAGCATCGGAAGAGAGGGCCTTGATGAGGCCCCTGTAACCGCCAATTGGTGCAACTTCCCGAACCCCTTCTCCTTGACAAGGGATTTGAGGGGCTCCTTGACAAGGGATTTGAGGGCGCCGCGGTCTGCGTCAGCGTGTTCGTCCTCGCCGAGGTTCATCTCGATGGCAAGGTAGGAAGGCTGCCGGAGCATGGCGGTGAACTGCTTGCGAGCGAGGGCGCACATGGCGCGGCAGGAGCAGATCATGGCAAAGGCCACGCGCCGGGTGGGGCGTTGGCCGGGAGCAAGGAGGAAAGCCCTATAGTCCATGAAGGAAAGGGTAGAGCTTCAAGAATGAAAGGTTGTGTTGTTGTTTACTTGTTGCATATTATGTTTATTTGTTGCATATTAAGCAGAGGAGATGAATAGTTTGTTAGCCAATTAGAAGGAACAGGGAACGTTCAATGGGCGCAAATCACGGCCGTTATTACTTCATTCACATAAAGTTCGTATCCGAGCTTCACACTAATAAGCGGAAATATCATTAGCCGCGAGTTGAACATCGAAAAAAAAAAAGATCAACAAAAAAAAAACTCAAATTTCCAGTGCCACAAATTCTTTTATTTTCTTTATGAACATAATATTTGTATCAAAATAATTCGTATCATGTCAAATCAATGTGTGAAGCAGCATATTAAGTTTGAGTCTCTCCATAAAAAAAATCATTCTAAATCTTATTCACTCGAAGCCACACCAATCAGGATCTATTTGGTTAAATAATTATTAAGGGAAGAAAAGATAATAGAGAAAAAGAAAAATTAAAGAAAGGGAGTTGAAGTAAAGTAGTTAATCTGTTTGGATAATATAATTAAAGAAAAAATGTGTATAAAGTGTCTATTTATCTTATATTGATCAAATTATTTAGTACAGAAAATATCGTAATTTTTTTATGCGCTATACTAAAAGTATGCTACACATTTTTTATCCTTATAATTAAAAGGAAGAAAGAATAATAAAACTTAAGTGACAATTTTATTTAGATGAATATATTCTTATATATAAGTTTGTATGTTTTATTAAGGTTAAAATAAAAATGTATTGAAAACTTTTTTTCTGCTCTTTTCCATCTTTACTGAAAGAAAAATAGATAATTAAAAGAGAATTGAGATAAATAAAGAAAATATTAACCTTCATTCTTCTATTAAAAATGTAATCAAACAAAGTTAAACAATTAGTCCTTTTATCCTCCATTCTATCCTAATTAAACATATTTGTAAAGTGAAAAAAGATTAAGATAGATAGGCATTAATAGATATTAATTTATATATGAGTAAGGGCATCTAAATTACAATTGTTGGTTTCATCTTTAGTAAATTAAGCATGTTAAATATTTATTTGTGTTGCGTGACAGGTAGCTTATTCCTTAATTTGTAAATTAAAAGATTTTAAATCTATTTTTTATTGATAAAACTTATATTTTATATTTTAATTATATATATATATATATATATATATATATATATATATAT
>LTAE01003672.1:21855-32422 GCA_001647135.1 Pontederia paniculata
TATATATATATATATATATATATATATATATATATATATTCATGGCCTCTCTTTTAATTAAAAAAATCATCTTTTCCTAGCTTAATTAAACCTTCAAGAACTTTACCTTACGCGTTTATTCGTCGTTAAATCATCAAAAATACATCTTATATATTTATTACACTTTTACATAACACTCGTGTGACACTCAATACTCGTGATGGCTAAGTGAAGTAGATCCAACTTTTTCGGCTAGTAATCGATTAATAGAAAAAATGAGGATCCGTAACACTTTACACTGCATTTTGTACAACACATGATCCTAGTTATTAATTTTAAATAAGTGATCAAATTTAATTCAATTAAAATAAAAGGATAATTACATCTTATCATTAATTTAAAATCAATAGTCAGAATCATGGGCTATAATGCAAAGAGTTATGCACTTTCATTTACCTCCTAGATTAATACATAAACAAGTTAGGCTCAGGTATATTGAGAAAAAAATATTTCGTAGTATTTATCCATCTTTTGAGAGTTGTGTAAACGCTAATATATTTTGTATCCATTTTTTTGTACTGAGTATTAAAATTGATCTGAAAGCTTAGTTGTTTTGTAACACTCAAATACACGAATAATCTAAGGTCAAGTCGAATTTGATCGAACTGAATAATAATAAATTAATATAAAATAATAAACTTTAGTATAAAATTAAAATACATAATAACACAATATTTATTAGTTCTAATTCACAATCCAAATTTTGTAATAGTGCTAATGATCCAAGACAAATAATAAAATGATTATTAAATACTAATATGCTTGATTGACTCACTAATTTTTTTTATTTAGACTCATCGCCATTTTAAAATTTATTTCCATGTCAACTTATATTATTTAGCTTTTTTATGGTTTAAAATTAAACTAATTTTTTATTATTATGATTATTTGAAAAAAAATAATATTCGATCGGATTGCTGTCAATTTGAGTGGTTCGATCCAAATTTTGATCGGATTGAAACAATCTAATTGTCAATTTAGGTTTGACATTAACCCGGGAATCATTTTATGTCCCGAATATTGGTTTGATCGGTCGGGTCAAATTGAGTTTTACAACATATATATTTTATCCTTATATTAATATAGAGAAAAAAAACTAACAACACTGAATTTAAGCTTAAAAATCATAGCTATTTATGCCCACTGAAGCCGCAAGTGCTTCGATTTTTTTTTTCTTAATATAAGTTTATGTTGTTTTGAATGCATATAAAACATATTACATACTTTTTATAGTAAGTGTGTAAAACATGTGCGACTAGATTAGAAAGAGGTTAAGTTATGGTAACTTGTTTTCAACTCGATCGATTGTTTAGAAAAAAATTTCCTACTGTACTAAGTGATTTTATTCATCATAGCCGAAGAATTTATTAACATATGTGTACAATCCAAGATTAGGAATTAATAAAAATTCGTCAATTATTTATGGA
The DNA here is from genome assembly GCA_001647135.1 of Pontederia paniculata. NCBI lineage: Eukaryota > Viridiplantae > Streptophyta > Magnoliopsida > Commelinales > Pontederiaceae > Pontederia > Pontederia paniculata. The sequence continues at coordinate 23,322 of LTAE01003672.1, forward strand.
AATGATGCTTACTTAAGAACATAACCAGATTTTTTCCCCTTATATATATGGTCCTTATTTATTGTCATCGTGAACCTTTTATTGCCATCTTTCATGATTTTCTTTTCATTGCCATGTCACGGATTCGAGTACTTCATGTAATGAGGCGTTGATCCCTCTGTCCATTGGCATTTTGCATATATAGGATGCTGATTTTAATTCAATTATAAGTTTTTGACTTATCGAAGAAGAAAGAATAAACTATGCCAATGAAGATTAATGGTGTTCAATGTTCATAATTGGTAGTCTGGTGGAGTACCATAAATGCTCTTTCTCGCAGTTATATGAGGCTCTTTGGATCTTAACATGAGAGTTTTCATGTCGTTCTATTTTTATGTACTAATTAAACCTATGAACCTTATAACAAAAAATATAGGTATATATAATTCCATAAAAAGGTATATATAATGACTAAATATTTATAGATGGGAAATCAATGCTCCTTTCATCTTATTAAGGAACTTCTAGCATGATCTTATACACGTCATGTGCATGAATTCATGCCCATTACATTCACATGTAAAAGTTAAAGACCGTGCAGAAATTCATGCAGATTACATTCACATATAAAAAGAAAAGACAATCTAAGGAATGTGAATGTGAATATATATTTATTAATAAATGGATATTGGTGATCATGCACATTAATCATGCATCTTAAAACAACCTCATATAACAAAATTTTATTCGGGTGAAAGATTTAAGCAAAACATCCTCTCATAAAATATGCAACTATGAAAAAGAGAAAAGAAATTTATATTCTTTTATTTTCTTTTAGTTTTTTATGTATAAACAAAGACGTGTCATACACCTACTAACATTTCAAACGAGTCTTACTAAAGTTCATAACCACTTAAGACTATGAATATTAATATATATGTTTATTAAGTAATGAATATTGGTGTCTCATAGTTGATGCTTGCATTAATCATGCATATTAAAACAATCTTATATAACAAATTAAGTTAGTGTAAAGATTTCAGTTGTTAAGAGTGTTTTTAATATTCTGAAATTAATATTTGAAAGACAAGAAAAAAAACACTCTCATAAAACATGCAACTTTAAGGAAAAAGAGAAAATAAATTTTTATTTTTTTTTATCTTCTTTTAGTTCTTTTATGTATAAACATAGACGTGTCATACACCTACTAACATTTCATGCAAGTCTTACTAAAGTTCATAACCACTTAAAGACCGTGAATGCGAATAATATGTTTATTAATTAATGGATATTGGTGCTCTCATTGATGTTTGCACTAATCATGCATCTTAAAACAACCTCAAATAATAAAATTCGATTAGTGTGAAAGATTTCAGATGTTAGAAGTGTTTTTAGTATTCTTAAACTAATATTTGAAAGACAACCAGAAAACATCCTCTCATAAAGGATGCAACTATAAGGAAAAAGAGAAAAAAAATTTATAGTTTTTTTCTCTTATTTTTTAGTTTTTTTATGTATAAACATAGACATGTCATACACCTACTAACATTTCATGCGAGACTTACTAAAGTTCCTAACCACTTAAAGACCGTAATGTGAATATATATATATATGTTTATTAATTAATGGATATTGATGCTTGCGCTAATCATGCATCTTAAAGCAACCTCATATAACAAAATTCTGTTAGTGTGAGAGATTTTAGGTGTTAAGAGTGTTTTTAATATTATGAAAATAATACTTGAAAAAACAAGCAGAAACCATCCTCTTGCAAAACATACAACTATAAGGAAAAAGAGAAATGAAATTTACAGTTTTTTTATCTTCCTTTAGTTTTTTGTATAAACATAAGCGTGTCATACACCTACTAACATTTCAGGCAAGACTTACAAAAGTTCATAACCACTTAAAGACCCGTGAATTTGAAATATATGTTTATTAATTAATGGATATTGATAGTCTCATAATTGATGCTTGTGTTAATCATGCGTCTTAAAACAACCTCATATAACAAAAAAATTGTTAGTGTGAAAGATTTCAGGTATTAGAGTGTTTTTAGTATCCTGAATCTAATATTTGAAAGGAAGCAGGAAACATCCTCTAATAAAACGTGCAACTATAAGAAAAAAAGAGAAAAAAATTACAGTTTTTTTTATTTTCTTTTATTTTTTTATGTATAAACATAGACATGACATACACCTACTAACATTTCATGCGAGACTTACTAAAGTTCATAACCACTTAAAGACTATGAATGTGACAATGTATGTTTACTAATTAATGGATATTAGTGCCCTCATAATTGATGCTTGCATTAATCATGCATCTTAAAACATCCTCATATAACAAAATTTTGTTAGTGTGAAAAATTTCAGGTGTTGAGAGTGTTTTAGTATTTTGAAACTAATATTTGAAAGACATAATAGATATTGAAGTCGTGGGCTAGTGAATATTAATTAGTTAAGGATTGGAACTACCTCTGGATCTGCCCTCTCATAAAACATGCAATTATAAGGAAAAAAAAAGGAGAAAATAAATTTACATTTTTTTATTTTCTTTTAGTTTGTTTTATGTATAAACATAGATGTGTCATACACCTACTAACATTTTAGGCGAGACTTACTAAAGTTCATAACCACTTTCAACAAAGAAAAGAAAAACATGAAAGAAAGATGAAATTTACTTAAGTGTCCATGAGACAAATTTTCTAAATTCAGTTGTCATGTTTTCACGTATATCTCATATTATACAATCTGTCTACTTATAAAGGAAGGACATGAATAAAAAAAATTGAGAAAGTGTTCGAAACAAGTAGACACATGGAATTTTGTGATTTCTTGATGAATATTTTCATTGTCATATTTTTCCTTATCTTTTATATGACGCTATCTTACCTATAAGGGAGGTCACCAATAAAAAAAATTAAGGGATGTGTGCCGAGGACCAACAAATTTAAAGGTTGTGTTTGACTAGTAAATATTCTTTGATTTGTTGATGAATATTTGATGATTTCTATGATTTATTTGGATAAATTAAAATATAATAATGCAAATTAAAAGTTAATTTAATCGGTAACACCCGTGGATAAACAATGAGAACAAAAAAAGTAAAACATATTTTTTACCAAGATAAATGCATTAATTGAGTTTAAAATTATAGTAGTTAATTATTTTTAATGATATAATTAAGTTTAGTCTTAGTTCTACTATATATATGTTGTCCTATATTTTTAACTATCAAATTTTAAATTAATGGCATAAAACAAATAGATCGCATTAGCAATAAAAAAAATTATGACTTAAATAAAATCTAATCTACACCATCAATTTTTAATCTACTGATTCAAAATATAAGACAACATATATGTAATGTTAACTTATATATATATATATATATATATATATATATATATATATATATCTATTTTTCCTTAACATATTATAATAAATTAGTTTTAAAAATCATAATAAACAGTATATTTATAATATAATAATATATATTTGTAACTTAAAGATAAAAAATAATGAGGTAACTAATAATTTTATAATTATATTATTGAGTTAGTATAAAATGAAAATAAAAAAAACAATCATACTATTTTTTATTTCAAATTAAATTAAAATAAGTCAAAAAAAAAAATCAAAGAGAAGAGAAATTGAAGGAGAGAATGTCACATAAAAAAATGAGTTTCGACCAAAAGTCGAAATTATACCCTTTTACAAGGATCAAAATAAAGATCACATGATTCTAGTTCTAACACATGGCAAAAGTCACATTATTTGTAAAAATCTATCAAAATATGGACCTCGAGCTGGGATGAAATTTTAGTTTCTAACATAACCAAAGTGCGTAATTTTTGTGAAGCCGAATCTTTTAATTAAGGTAGTGTATTATATTTTGTGTTTTATCTTAAATGTTCTTATTGAAATTAATATTGTAAAAACATGTGAAGCAAAAAATATTTCACATATTTTTTATTCTCAAAATAAAACTAGAAATAGAAAGACATAAAAGTTAAAAAAATCAAATTGGAAACAAAGTTGTTAATTTGCGGATGCATTGTAACCGCATTGGCCTCCTCCATCTCACAATTGACGTATTTGTTTGATTTTATCTCCACATCTATTTACATGGTACAACTTTAGATTCTGATTTCCTTATCAAGAAATGGACTCTTGTGATTAAAGGATTAGAGTTGATCTTCTATTGTTTAGAATCTAAAAACCCTCTATGGAGTATGCATGTTTTCCAACAATTAAGGATCTATTTAATTAAACCACGGGAAGGAAATGATGGAACAAGTCAACAATATTATCTCCTTTATTCTATAATCTACGACAATTTGTGGACTTACGTACTCAGATACTTAGGAACAAAGGCGTGGTGCAATGGGTCACTCCTATACTTGAGTACCAAGCAGTCTCGAGTTTGATTCCCACTTCATCTCATAGAAATTAGCACCATCCAGTTATCTTTTTTTAGAAAAACACAAATTAGACCATTCATTGAATGCTTTGACCTTGAAGCCTTTCTCAATGGCATAAATCCTTCCCCTCCCTCCCAAACTGCCACTAGAACTTCCTCAGCACCATTTACACAACTTCATGACTAGCGTAGTGCTAAACAAATGCTATTTAGTTGGCTTCTTTATTCTCTCTCAAAAGATGTCCTTCCCTTAGTTGTTGGACTTTAAACCTCTAGAGACATTTGGAACACTTTATAGTAAACTTACGACACTCCCTCAAAAACATGTCTTCTTCAACTAAAAATGCAATTGCAAAGTCTCCGACAAGGTGATGCTCCATCCGCCTCTTACTTAAGGAAATCAAATATATTACCGACTAATTGGTGTCGACAACCAAACTCTCTCCTCCTTTGGACTCGATGCAATTATTTTCAACAACCTCCAACCTAATTATGTTCCCATTGTTGCCTCTCTTTCTTCTTGGTACAATATAAACATGATCTTTGCCCCGTTTGTGACATTGCAGGACACTTTCTATAAAATTGCCACCATGGTCGCCCATCAACACGACAACCTCATGCGTACTTTGCAATTGCAACAGTAGCTGCTACCACCTCTTCAACGACATAATTTCTTGGTGCCTATTCTGAATGGTTCTCGAACATCGGCGCAACCCACCATACTACACTAGATTTTCATTCCCTTGAAACTATAGAACCATATCGTGGAGATAACCGCCTGCAATTCGGTAATAGTAACATTCTATACATACACTATATTGAGAAGTCAAATCTTTCTTCCCTTATGTGCCCTCTACATTTACGCAATATTTTTCATTTCATTTCTATATCATTGGTTTTTTTATGCCAATTTGTTGAATATAATAGATTGTATTTTGAAGTTTCATTGTTGTTTCTTTTCTAGACAAGGATCGAGCAACCAATGAGCAACTTTTTCTCGAAACAATTAACGATGGACCGTATCACCTCAAGCCTAAATGAAGGCATCCATCTACCTATCTCACCTTCACCAACACTTGACATGCTAGTATCCCATACCCAACTCTTAACAACATCCTTTGCCAAAAGAAACTTCAATATTAGCTTAGCTGCATTCCTACTCCACATTGTGTCGCTTGTCTTTAAGGCAAGTCTATTGTTTGCACCTTTCCAACAGTAATAACCTGAGCTTGAGCCTACGCAACTTGTCTTCATTGATGTTTTGGATCTGACACCACAACCTTCGTTTGATTGTCATAGATTCTTTGTCCTTTTTGTGCTAATTACACTAGCTACACATGGATGTACCCTTTGTTTCGCAAGTTTATATCATTTTTTTCCTATGTTTCATCACATTCTAGAACACTAATATGACACTAATTTCAAAAGCCTTCAAATTGATAAGTGCGGAGAGCTCATCTCCCTTACGACACTATCTTTCATCAAACGACATTCAACATCATTTGGCGTACCCACATAACCATGAGCAAAATGGCACTGTTGATAAGAAAATTAAACACTGTCAGCACCATCCTCACTATTCTCACTCATGAAAATGCTCCTAAGCGCTTATGGCACTTTGCGCTTGAGACTTCTGCCTACCTCATTAATCGAATGCCATCACTCACAACAAATGAGTTCTCCTTATTTTCTTCTTCATAGACACTAATCGGATTATACATTTCTTTGTGTTTTTGGATGTGCAATCTATCACCTCACATGACCCTTCAATTGTCAGGAAAGATGTACATTGTGTATCACGTGCAATTCGATGAGAACAAATTCCCATTATTAACTACCTTCAAATCGCCTCCTTCTCGTTTATCTATCGTGTGCCGATTAATTGTTGTCCCCATAACTTATTTACCACCTATCAACACCTTACTGCCCCTACTCTCCAACTATGACATAATAATCATCCCCTACACCCTCCTCTCCTGAACATCCCCCAGCCTTGTTTCCATGAATCCTCGCACACACAAGCCTACCAACTATCGGACTTTCGTCAGTCTCAAAGTTTTGATTATCGTGTCCTCAAACACACCAACCAACTTCATAAAAGCCAATAAAGTGTCATATTGGAACCATGTATGGTTGAGGAACTCTCGTCCGTCATCCACAATAGCACCTAGACCCTCATCCCTCGACACACTAATATGAATGTGGTTGGATGCCGGTGGCTATTTTGCACAAAATATCATGTCGAAGGCATCATCTATAGGTACAAAGCATGTTTTGTGGTGAATGAATTTCATCAAGCTCCCAATTGGGTTTCTGATGGAGATTAAAGGATCATGATGTCAATTGGGTGTTTGATGGCAAAAAATTGTGCAATCTTGCAATCTAACAATTCCATAATTTATATTTAGAACAACAAAAGGATCTAGCTCTACCTATTGTTAATCGCTCCCAACTTGGGGCACAAGCTAGCAAACAAGATCACACCTTATGAGGTGGAAAAAATCGTGTTCAACGTGAACCCACACAAGGCGTCGGGGCCCAGATGGAGCTTCCAAGACATTTTCTATCAACATAATTGGGAGGTCATTAAGCATTTGGTATGGAACTTCACACATGATGTCTTCAAATATGGGAGGTCCATAGCTGATATCAATAAGACATACGTTGCTCTGATCCCCAAAAGCGCACACTCAGAATCCTTTCATGAATTTCAACCAATAGGTATATGCAATATTACATACAAACTCATCACAAAAGTTATAGCATCTCGACTTCAACAACATTTGGATGATCTGATTTCACCATTTCAATCGAGTTTCATTACCAAAAGAAGTATTCATGAGAATATCATAATAACCCAAGAGATGGTGCACTCAGAACGAAAGGAAGTCAACAATTCATGTCTATTAAAATTGACTTAGAGAACTCCTTCAACGAATTATGTTGGAGTTTCATTTGAGAAACTCCGAAGATGACAGATTTTCCTTCTAAAAAGCCAGTATAATCATGGATTGCCTAACCATGGCCACTCTACAAGTCCTTTGGAATGGCTCCACTACTCCTCAATTTTCCATCGAGAGGGGATCCGACAAGGTTGTCCCCTCTTGTCGTTTATCTTTGCTCTTTACATTGAGAGGCTTAGTCACCTTATCTTGAAGTTGTAGATAATGGAGATTGAAAACCTATAAGAGTTGGAAGGTCAGGTTCACTAATCTCACACCTTATGTTCACTGACAACATTTTCCTATTTGTAGGTGCATTCGAGCCTCAAATGGATGTAGTCCTCAACATTCTTAAAATATTTTGTCTCCTAGCCTGGGAATGAATAAATTATGGAAAATATAATATTTTCTTCTAAAAAATGGTACCCCAAACTACAAGAGACAGAATCATTCTCTAAAGTTGCATCTTCTATTGGCCACTACCTTGGGGTTCCAACCATCCATGGGATGGTCAAGAAGAGTTACTTCATGCAGCTAGTGGACAAAGTGTGTGCCCCAACGAAGGGATGGACATACCTTATCCATTTCAGGAAGGGTCACACTTGATCAATCAGCTATTCAAGCAATACCAACATAATCCATGCATACCTTGAAGATTCCCAAATCAATCTGTAATGACATTTGACACCTTACTCCGAATTTCATTTGGGGACACACTTAAGAAGTCACATTCATCTCATCGACTAGGACTCAATATCGCAACCTAAGGAACATGGTGGTTCAGGTCTTTGACGTCCTGATTTAATCAACACTACATTGTTAGGTAAACTTGGATGGAGCTTCACTACTCAGAAAAATGCTCTCTTGGTAAGAGTCCTTGTTGGAGAGTATCAAAACAGATTAGGACCCCAAGGCTAACTATGAATCTCTTTAGGGGCCTCTTAGTTATGGAAAGCACTATGCTCTTCTTGGAACTCTTTGGCCCACCGAACAAGATGCAAGGTAGGAACAAAGGTCAAACACAAGCTTCTGATGGGACTCTTAGCTCTCGGATGGCTCCATATTGTCAAACAAGGTCATTTCAACAATCCAACATGAAATTAGCTCAGCAAGAGTCAGTGACATGATCAACAACTCTAGTTGTGGGAAGCTCCATCTTGCTGCTCAAATTCTCACTCATCAAGACCTTATCAAGATTGTTGGCTTGCCCACACCATTGATACATGGAAATGTTGATATCACATATTGGCCTTTAGAGGCCTTAGTCACTTTCACTTTTGTCTTACCACTATCTCATCGGACCTCATAGAATCCCAAACACCCCCTATGGAAACTCTTCTGGCACTGAGAAGGCACCCAAACAGTCCTTCTTTATTATGACTATTAGGCCATGATCACATCCTTGGTGATGAACAATGATTTTGTGACAACTTACATCCTCTAGGGATGCATTCGCTGCCAGGCTCCACTAGAAACAACCATACATGTCCTACGAGATTGCTAATGCGAAGTGTGGGGTAAGATAGAAAATGACCACAGGTTAGGGCGTAAAGCCAGGGTCAAGCTTCTGTAAAAGATGTCTTCACTTCAAATTTTAATATTTATAAATCTAGCACACTCCTATCACGTAAGTATACGACAATCGTTGAGTACTTCAGGTATCGATCCACAAAGAAACTTTGTTTTCACGCATCTGCTTCCACTTTTCCTCAAGCAAGCTTAGGTTGGGGCTTGACACTAGAGGTCCAAGCCCAA
>LTAE01003673.1:0-33206 GCA_001647135.1 Pontederia paniculata
TTTTTTCCTTCTACTACAGATGTCTCAGTTTTAGCTTTCTGCGATGCAGACTGGGCTTCTTGTGCCTTTACTTGTCGATGTGGTTTCTGCTTTTTGTGTTAAAGTTGGTGGTTCTCTCATCTCTTGGAAGTCTAAGAAGCAGGATACAATTTCCAGATCATCTGCTGAGTCCGAGTATCGCAGCATTGCTTTGGTTGTTGCTGAACTTATTTGGCTTGATCGTCTCTTCACTGAGTTATCTTTGTCATTGTCCAAGCCGTTTTCTGTTTACTGTGATAACAGTGCTGCTATTCAGATTGCTGAGAACCCTGTCTTTCACGAACAGACTAAGCATATTGAGGTTGATTGTTATTTCGTGCGTGAGCGTGTTCTTCATAAGTTCATTCAGTTGTGTCATGTGCCCTCGACGGATCAGCTTGCGGATTTGCTCACTAAGCCTCTCAACAAACATCAACATGATTTTTTGGCTACCAAGTTGGGTTTGTTCGATCTCCTCCAGCCTCCAACTTGAGGGGGCGTGTTGGTTATAACAGGGACTTTGCCATTGTGCAATCTATTTTTTCTGTTTTTACTGTAGCAGTCGAGCAATGGTCGTCCGCCCGATCAAAGGACGTCCGCGCACTTGACCAGTGGTCGTCCACATGCTTGAGCAATGGTCGTCCGCCCGATCAAAGGACGTCCGCACACTTGACCAGTGGTCGCCCACATGCTTGAGCGATGGTCGTCCGCCCGATCAAAGGACGTCTGCGCACTTGACCAGTGGTCGCCCGCGCAAGATATTTTTGTGTATCCGATATTTCTTCTGGACAGTCTTCCGGAAGGTTCAGTAGTTATTTACTGTACATAGCAGTATAAATAGAAGGGAAGTTACATGTAACATTCGTGAACCTTTTGAATAAAATTTCGATCATCGTGTTCTTCCCCCAATTCTTCTCTCGGGTGTTTTCTTCTTCTATCTCAACAATGGCGTTATAGCTGCTCGATCCAGAAGGCTTCTTTTTTGACAATATATATATATATATATATATATATATATATATATTTATATACACACACACAACAACCGACTCTCCTTCCCCCCTCTCTATTTCGACAATCGCTGACTCTCCCCTCTCCTATCTGTCTCTCGATCTACCCCATTCTCACGATCATGCAGTCTGACTCCTCCCTCTCATTCTCTCTCTCTCTATTTTAGATTCATTCATAAAATTTAATTCACTTTAAAATTTTGTTTGGTCTTTTCCTGTCAAGTTTTTCTTGACCCCTCAAGTAACACATAAATTTTTTTATACTAGTATCACATAATTTTTTATACTTTTTTTTCTAATAATTTTAACTTATTTTATATATTTTTATCATATTCGTTTCTTTTGCATCATCGATACATTTGATATTATATTCTTTCATCATAATTCATCGGTACCCTTCCATCAGGTATTAAATTTTATCATTTTTCATATCTCAATATAGTTATGATATTTTGTGTGTGTGTGAGTGTGTACATGAATTGTTTTGTTTATTTTTTTTAAGAATTAACCACATTTACTATCATGTATCATTGCGTTACTCATTTGTATTGTTAATATTTATATATGGAGCAATGGAGATATAAAAATATTAATTATTTAATTTTTATTTTGTTAACATGTTTATTTCATAATTAATAGCATATTTCTTTCTCTTGTTAGGTTTTATTTTTTAATTTATTTTATTAAATTTTAAATTTACTATAAACATTTTTTTGCAGTTAATAATGTCATTAAAAAAATATTTTAGAAAAGATCACTTACACCTCGATCTATATTTCATGATAAAGAAAGTGAAAAAGAGAAATGAGAATAAGAATACTCCGAGTGAGACATCACATTCTTTTAAATGGAGTTGAATTTATCTGAGTTGATCCTAGAGAACGAAAAAAAAATTAAGTTATCATCCGTATGATTAAGATGAGATTCAAAGAATATAATTATTGAGATGACCATTCTTACCTCATAATTGTAATTTTTCTCAAGCAAAAATGGAAAGTAAATTATGTCGATTGAATCCTAATTAGTTCGCACAATATTTCAAGTGGTTGGATTATAGCATTAAAAATGTGTAGTATTTTGTTTATATTGTTATTTATTTAAAATTAGTATTGGAAATTAGAGTCAAGGGGATGCATTTGCCACATAGAATTATTGATAGTGAAACAAAAAAAAAGAGACTTCATATTTATGTTTGAGGAGTTAGTCATGCTCATAATCAAGTTGTTAGTAGATGTGAAGATTTGATGAAGCAAAATCAATCTATTTAGATAGTCCTCAACAATAAAATCGACTCAAGTGAAGAATGAAATTACGATTCATTAACATGTTTTTCTTTATTATATAAGATTTCTTTTGATCAAAGGTTATCCTTTCGAGATTATGATGAATCTAACATTTATAAATAAAAATTAGAACTTTTATAATTTCTTATTGATCATAATGAAAATATAGCTAAATTTGTATTGAAAATATCTTAAAATTCAACAAAAATAATATCAAATTTTATTCAAAAAGACATTGTGAATTATATTGCATAAATAAATAACTAAAGTTATATCTTGGTTATCTTAAAGATGATTTATTTTAAAATTTAGTTGATGAATCTCGTGATGTATTGAAGAAAAGAACAAATGACAGTTATCATACATTTTATAAATAGGCAAAAGCATAATTAAAGAATATTTTTTTAACATTGTTTATGTAAAAAAATATGTGCTTCATCCTTTAATGAAGCAATTGATTCATGGTGAAAGGGAGTCTACTTAGCATTTTTATTAAGTAGGCTACTTAGTGTACTGTCAAATTTATTTTTGACGATTCAAGATCAAAATTTTAAAATATATTTTAAATTTTTAAATTTGATCTTATATCGTCAAAATTAAATATGACGGATTAGAACACCGCTTCTCAATATAAATTAATTTACCATGAATAAGAGATCAATGTTATGATAGAGAAAGTAATATGCGATGTGAACTCAATGATCAGAAAACGAAATTGATCTTAAGAGAAAATGAATAAACATATTATAGTCATTATTTTACCCATCAACTTCAATGGACCGACCCTTGTCGATGTTACAAGAAATCATGTTGATGTTGATGATCTTTTTAATTGAGTCTTTGTGTTTACTAATTTAGTTGGAGTCTTTATTAAACGACATGATAAATTATGACATATTCAATTAAAGTAGCACAAGTTTTAAAAACTAGTGAAGTTGATGATTAAATCAAGAAGCTACCTTGAAAAGAGCTATACAAAATGGAGATGACATTATAGTATGCTTATGAATTTGAAGGGTTTGTTTTTAATTGTACTTGAACTATTAAAGTTTGCCAATTTGAAAAAAGAGTTGAAGCATATTTTCTTAAAATCTTTGTGATCATTTGGTTGCATTATTAGGTCTCAAGTGATGTTATCCATATTAAAAATTAAAAATCTATTATCATTATCTTTACAAAATAAGTATCAAAATAATGGTTGAAAAGTCTACTTAGCAGTGTTGCTTAAGTAGACTCCTTATCGATGATCCAGACCGTCAAATTGATTATGATGGTCTGAGATCAATTTTTTAAAAGATATTTTCGATTTTTAAATTTGATCTCATATCATTAGAATCAAATCTGTTGATCTGGATCACCGTTAAGGAGAAAGTAGACTCCCTTTTCTCATCAAAATATTATGAATGTTATGTCACTTGTAAAAATTTACAAAAAAAAAAACAATTACAATAAATAAAAGATAAAAAATGAAGTTTGCTTATAAAAAGTGCTTCCATCTTATATGAGAAGTATGACATTCCAATATCCAATCTGAATTATATATTAAAGGAAGATTGAAATGCAAGACTCCATAAATCATAAATCTATATCATTATTGAGTTGAATTATTTGTGATGATTATTGATATTTCTTTAAGAGCTAATTCAGTTATTCCGTTGTATGACTTGTATTAATCTCATTGATTCATTTCAAACTTTTAATACTATTACTAATAAACTAATAAAGTTGTGGCAATTTTATTCAAATATTTTTTTAGAAACTGATTTATTAATAGTTAGACATCAACTTGACATATATATTGTTGATGTACATTCAAATAATTATTTTCAAAATTTGGAAAACCTTGATGATCTTTTTTTTTTTTTGAAAGTTGGTGAAGAAAAAATATCATATATTCATTGATATGAAGTTGACTTTGATTAACCTACAATTGTTGAGAGGATTTTTTCTGTAATGAATATTATGAAGATCAAACTAAGAAATTGAGTGAGATATTAATGAATAAATAAATGATTATTTGATAACATATATTGAGAAAGACATATTTTATACTATAAGCAATGATATAATTATTAACTAATATAAAAAAAATGAAAAACTCGTTGAAATAAATTATATAAATACTTTTTATTTGGATATTGAATACTATCTATTTTATGAACCCATTGGAAAAATTGCTAGGTATACCTCTAACGTATAATGCATAAGTATAGAAACATAATTTTATGTAAAAAAAAATAAATCACAGTATCGATGCCAATGTATGATGTATCAACATGATTTTGTTTTGTAAACTAAGAACATAAAAGGTAAATTTAGTTATCAGAAATAAATTTGAAAAAGTTAATCGAAAAAAAATTATGAAAAAGTATTTGATATAACTCATACCTGTCAAAAGTTGTTAGTAGCAATTTTGTGCAAATTGATTGGCATGTAGTTTTGTCTACTAGTCATCAAGTTGTCTTAATATGTCTCCAGATTTCTCCTAGTGCTCTTAGATCAACCTGTTTATAAGTTTATGGGTTATTACTATGTAATTTTGATTAATTAACATTTTATATATTAAATTAAAAAGAATTATAGCCTATATGATTCATTAATGGACACAAATTATTCAAGATATATCATATACAATGATGAATAATTTCATATTAAAGAAAATCGACAACATTTTCAAGGATGATTTAATGAACTTTTAACTTCTCTCAAAAAATTATTGTGTGTCAAACATCTAACTCACATAATTTTGAAAGGGACAAAATTATGTAGGATATAATTACAAGGGAACAAAATAATATTTTCTTTCCAAAGTATAATTTATTCCTTCTTCGACTGTACTTCACTAAAAGAGCACATTTTTCTTTTGGATTATGTAAAGCAATCCATCTTATTCAAAATTTTTCCACTTTCCTGTCTCATTTTAGTATTCTGAATTATATTTACCACCTTTGAGACTAGAAAGTCGAAATCAGTGTTATTGAAATTTTCGATTCCCAATCGAAATCGAACCCCACCATCCAATTAACTATTACTTTGTTCGAGTTAATGCAACTAAAATTGCAAAATCATTCATTGAACTTTTTAAAATATCATATGAAGAGCTTTAAACTATTGCATATATCTTTTTTTTCTAATTAAATCAACCAAGTGTTATTACAATGAATTATCTATTTGGATTAAGGGAAAGATAGGTAATAAGGGAATGGATAAAAATGGCAAGCCAACAAATTTTATGAAGTGAAGTGAAGTAATAATTTTTTTCTTATTTAAATAAATTTCGAGTTTTATGTAAAAGAAAAACTAATTAAAAACTTCAGCTCAAAAAGTCTCATTGATCGCATTCGTACATTTCCGACGTTTGCGACACATGTCTCACAAATCAAATTTACCCTAATGCCATCATTGCTAAGAACGGCGTCCAGCCTATAAAGATGATCTGGCCCACTTTACGGCCTTATTACGGCCCATTATCCACCGGACGCACCGACGGCTTTCTTTCACGTGCGATGACACATCGGTCGGGCTCGTAGGCGCCATCTGAGCCACACCAAACCTTCCACTGTGTCTTCTCTCACGTGACACACGTACAAAATTAAATTGGTTAAAATCGTAAATTAATTGTTGTCTCAAACAATTTTCCAAATTTCAGGAAATAATACAGTATAATTCTCCCTTTTTTTATTAGAAGTAATCTTCATATATATGCTTATTAAATCTGAGATTGTGTACACGTCCGTGTCTTGAATGATCATTAAACATTTTTTCCCGGTGTCAAAATGATCATTAAACCTTGATTATGATAATTTAAAAAAAAATCGAAAATGCAGAAGACCGCTTGCGTGCAGTAACCTCACGCATTTTGGTGGCGTGTGGTGGCCTTGCACACCCTGCCCCATCCTTCCCACGCGCGTCGTACTATTCCCAAATCCCAATTGTTTTTTTTGTATTTCGACTATAAATATATTAGAGTTAATTAACTTCGATTGGATCAATAATTAACGGATCCTAATTTTAAATTTAAAAAAAATAATATTATAATGAGCCAAATAAAAATGTAGTATTAATTAACATTACATATATTTTTGTCACAGATTTTTAAGCATTAAATTAATAGTCTAAATTTCAAATAAATCAAATAGGTAATTGAAATTTTATAATTTAAATATAATTTAATTTAGATCATCAATTTCAAATTTAATTGTTTAAAATATAACACTACATATATCTAGTATTCATCAGTGCTACACCTCCATTTTTTCCAACTATATTTATTACTTCGATCAGAATTTATATATCATATTTTTTTAATAGCCGGATAATCATTGTGTGTTATATACTTATATCATCTAACTATAGTGCATTAACTGTGCAATAGAAAAAAAAGGTACGTATAGGGATATGGTGAAATTGTGCAGCATGCAAAATAAGAGATTATTTTCATCTTTTAGTATAATTATCAAAATTAAAGAAATAAAGGAAAAAGAGGGATAATAAAAGGAATAGATTTATAAAATGCTTTTTTATCTTATCGCAAAAAAATAAAATGGGTTTTTATATTAAAGTGGATGCATTTAACAAGGTTTACCCTCAATTTTTCTTAGTACTACTTTTTTTCTAATTTTATTATTTTTAATTCCCTTTATAAGCCCTTCCCTTCCTCTCCTCGTCTTGAGAACCTCTCTCTCTCTCTCTCTCTCTCTCTCTCTCTCTCTCTCTCTCTCTCTCTTCCCCCCGCCTCCTCCTCCTCTCACACAACCCCCACGAACAAAACGTTAGAAAGCGACTCCTTCTCCTCTCCGGCGGGGAAACGAGCCCTTTTCCTCTTCTCAACCGCCGCCGGAAGCCGATCCAGTCACCTTGAGGCCGCCGGATCCTTCGACGAGGACGTCGTTCGCTTCAGCGCGGCAGCGACGACTGTGACGACGACGGCGATGGAAGCCGCGGCAGCTTTCCCAGCCTTCAAGACCTGGGGGAACAGACGGATGCTCCGGTACGCGAATGGGAACGGCAAGGGGGAGGTCGTCGGCGACGGCGATGGAGGCGCCGGACGGAGGTTCTCTAAGGCGCTGGCCGAAGTTAGGATCGGCGGTCGGACAAGAGAAGGCGGCGATGGCGGCGGCGACGTTCTCGGGAAGGACGACGCGCAGTTGGAAGAAGTCAGGGAGAAGCTTTTGCTCCACCTTCGCGAGGCGGCGGACCGCATGAAGCTCGTAACCCTGTCGGCCCCGTCGTCGTCGCCGTCGCCGTCGAAGGGCGCCTCCGCGGAAACCGAGAGGGCGGCGGATCGCGTCGCCGACGCGGAACCCTCGTCTCCGCCGGCGGCGAGACCGTGGAACCTGAGGACGAGGCGGAGCGCCGGGTCTAGGGCTCCGACGGGCGTCGACAGGTGGGTGAGCGGTTCGTCGCCGGAGAAGCGCACGGTGCGGCTGAGGTCGGAGGACGTGGAGCGGAGGGAGCGGCCCAAGTTCTCCATCACGCTCACGAGGGACGAGATCGACGAGGACATCTACGCCGTCACCGGGTGCAGAGCCCGTCGGCGGCCGCGCAAGAGGCCTCGCGTCGTCCAGAAACAACTCGATGTGAGACCTCTTCGGCATCTCTCATCTCTCTATTACTCATCATTTTGGCTCTACGTTTATTTCGTCCGGAACTCGATATTTTCGACGAGAAAACCGATTTTTTTATGTCTCTTGCATCATCTCACTCTCATTCGTCGTAAGAGATCGAAATTTTTCATATATAGTTTTGGATTCTTATGGTCTTTTTTTCCGGCCTTGTGTTCTCTTGTTGCAGTCGATCTTCCCCGGTTCTTGGCTGTCGGAGATCACCGTCGACTCGTACAGGGTACCGGAATGAAGAAGAGGAGGAGAAGCGGAGGTAAGCTCACCTGCCGGTGCTGTGAATCCTGTTCTTTTTTTAATTTATTCCTCTCCTTCTCTCCTCTTTTGCGCCCCAAAAGTTCCTTAGCTCAGCAGTCCCACAGTTTTGCTGCTGGCTTTAATATCCGTGCCGCCACATCATGTTACTGTTCCTCCCCTAAGAAACTCATATTTCTCTTTCTCTCTCCATTTTGGTTTTGCTTCTAACCAAATTGGTTTCAGAAAGCGGTCAGATTTCTCTTATAATTGCTGTTTTCTTCTCTTTCTTCTACCTGTCAGCACTGGTTATTTTGTTCTTTTAGGCCTCGTCATTCTCTTCTATTTCGCATCTTTCGTTATTTATGGGTCTCGGGCAAAGACTGCTACTAATGTTTGATCAAAATGTAGTAAATTATTCTAGAGATTATGACAAGTCTTATATGTATATAAATTGAGTCTTTACTCTTTACAAGTTTTTTTTTACAGTGTTCTTTGCATTGATGACATAAATTGTGTACAGTTCTCAATTATGTGCACATTCTACGCCAAATAGATAGATTAGGAAATCATTTATAGGGAAGCGTTAACAGTTTCCGTAATATACTTAGTTAAGGGTCAGTTTCGGTATTTCGCCATATTTTTGGCGTACATGTTTAGTCGTTGGACGGAGAAGATAAATGGGGAAAAATGAAATAGTGAAGGGGTAATTTGGGGAGATCAGTGGGTGGCGGCGGTTGGCAAGTATAAGGTTCTTTGCTTTTTTAACATTTAATAATTGATGATGCTGGGTTAATCTTGTCCGTTGGATGCATCATGGATATAGTGTGGGGACCATTTGTGCTTACGTGCTATGGTTGCTCCTGGGATCAAAGTTGGTTCAAATATATAAAGAAACCTAGTTGCGAAGATAAAATGTTTAAAAATAGTTAGGTGTGATAGGCAAAATAATTACTTATTGAATACCAATAATATTGAGATGCACGTTTATTTAAATAGCATATGAATCTAGAGTAATAAATACTAGGGGCAATGCTGCATACATTACTCAATATTATCTAATAATTTGTCGCTTACATTATCATATTTATCATTCATAAGTAATTCAACAAACAACTCATATTATCATATTTACTTATAAGAAATAGTTATTTGATCTAAACTTGAATTATTGTGAATTTTTAGATATAATACTGAATTATAAAATTAGATAAAAAAATGTCTAAACTTTGAATATTTTGATTTTTGATTTGTCAAATGGCTATTTTGCCTTTATAACTAAAAAACTACGAAGAATTTATGCTGATGTGTAGGCGTCTCCTATGCGCGGGCGAGTTCTTCCGAGAGCTTGCCTCTCTCGCTCGCACCGTGGAGGTCGCCTCGTTCGTTTGCATGTAGGCGAGTTCCCCTATCCGTGCGCGAGGCGAGTTCCCTTGCCTATGCATGAGCGAGCTCCGAGCTCACTCGCTCGCTCCCGCACAAGTGAGCTCACGCAGGCGAGCAACCCTGAGCTCGCCTCGCTCTTGGACGAGCTCTCCCAAGACCTAGTTTGGATTGAGATATTAAAGAGAATAAGATGGAAGATAGATGAGTGAGGTTAGTTAAATCATATTTGAATAAAAAAAAATATAAAGGTTATACGATGTTTGGATGTTTGGAGGGGTGAGTCACACCTCCAAATTTTAAATATTTTATTTCACCAAATTGATAGAATTAGAGAAAATGAAACTTTTTAGGCAAAACTACTTAGTTAAATAACTTTCTAAAATTATATCATAGTTCATTTAAAATGATATTCTTCTTTATATTATTTTGATTTATGATAAAAAAATATTTGACTTGAGTTTATTTGTTGGTTTAACTTTTTTTTTATTTTATAATTATTTAATACTTACATTTGTTTAACTTTTATTCATTCACATTTATTTTTCCTCGGACTAATTTTTTATCATAATATTTTAAACTATTGAATGTCATCATAATATTTTTTTTCAAATTAATTATTTTTTTATTGAATTTGAGATAAATAATTATTTTTATGATCATTTTTACTTTAGCATCTTAAAGTATTGTCATTTGAACGCTATTTTTTATTTATGTAATGATAATATTATTTTTTTCATTCTTTTTATATTTATTTATTATCTTCGATCTTTTTTATCTTTATTTCACAAAAAAAATAAAAAGATAGAAATATTATGAAAGAAACAAAATACATTGAGGGAAAAACAATACTAAAGATAAGAGAAAAATATATAAAGAGATATAAATAATGATAAATATATAAATATTATAATAAATCAAATAAATATGTAATAATATTATATTTATTAAGGGTCATAAATAATAATATATAAATAAAGGGTATAAATGACTTTTATTTAAATTATTCAAACATGTCATGATTTAGTTTAACTTATTCACCATCATAAAATTTTATCTAAATATGAGTTTAGTAATAATCCATCACACTTCACCGGACTCCATCATCCCACCACATACTCCACCATCTCATACCACCCCTCCATTAGCTAGTTCCCAAACAAAGCCTAAGCTCGTGCGCACATAGGCGAGCTCCCACTCGTCGATGCGATCACTTGTCGGCGAGAGCAAAGGGGAGAAAACATATTTTTTAAAATTTCAATTTTTTGAGGGTAAAAATAACATTTAATAAATTTAATAATAATCTAAATGGCGGGTAATAGATGGATTAATGTGTCAAACTAAAAAAATTTAGATCTACTTATACCTAATTTTATAGCTTACATCCGAGTTTGTGTGGTAGTTCGAGGGATTAATGAAATAACCCTTTATGTAAATATCATATGAATCTACAGTAATAAATATTAGGGGCAATGCTACATTACTCAATATTATCTAATAATTTGTCACGTACTCTCAAATGGAGTATGAACACTCCAATTTCTTTCAAATCTATCAGATCAACGGCTTGAAGAATTCAATTCTCCTACTAGGCATATTAGAAAATATCATGTCATATCAAAACATACATGATGCTTGGCTATGGAGTGCTGGACAATTCTCAGTTCGAAATGTGTATACTCTACTTACAAAGGATAATTGCCTAAATGATATAGAGATGCGCACTGACTTCAACCTGATATGGCAGACCAAAACACCAAGACGAATAAAAGTTTTTGCTTGGCTTCTAAGAAGGTCCAGACTCCCAACGCGTAGCCGTATCTTTAGATGGATGCAAGGAGCAAACAACTCTTGTATTTTTTGTGATTCAAAAGAGGAAGATATCAACCATCTTGTTTTTGGATGTTCGGTGACGAAAGAAGTGTGAAGCAATCTGATTTATCATGGTTAGATGTTCGGTCGTCCTCAAATTTTTGAAGAAGTTTTCGTTTTGGCGGTCAAAATTTACAAATGCAAGTCTATGTTCCAAGATTACGTCGTGGTTTTCCTTTAGCTTTTCTATGGGCCATCTGGGCCCACGTAATGAATGTATATTCCGGGGAGAGAGATATTATGTGGAAAACATTATCGCATTGGCGAATAGTATGGTGAGGGAGTGAACAAGGGGTTGATTTATTTTATGACATAATTCTGTAATTTTACCTTCAATCAATAATATATCCATCCTTGACTTATAAAAAAAAATAAGTAGTTCAACTTACAATTGCTATTATCATATTTACTTATAAAAAATGATTACTTAGTAATATATATTTTCTTTATCAAAATATCTTTTACAAATATTATTAAGTTTAAAAGTTTATATTATTAAATTAGAACTTATAAACTCATAATAATAATAATAATAATAATAATAATAATAATAATAATAATAATAATAATAATAATAATAATAATAATAATAATAATAATAATAANTTAAATTAGAACTTATAAACTCATAATAATAATAATAATAATAATAATAATAATAATAATAATAATAATAATAATAATAATAATAATAATAATAATAATAATAATAATAATAATAATAATAATAATAATAATAATAATAATTTATTTGGTGTTATTATTATATGGTAATAAGATTGTCTAATCTATGAAGATATTTTCTTTCGAACAATATAGATTGCTATTATATAAGCTATCTATATTGTTTGAAAATTTGAGTTGGCCGTACGTAGGATGAGCTCATATAATTTTAAGTTCAAATATGTTAAAGAGGAAAATAATTATAGGGAAATTGTAATATTGTTGGAAAAATATTCAAATTATTGTTATGTGAAGGCGATAAGAGAAATCGCTCTTTTAATGTATGTGGGCTCGTAATGCTTTTAGGCCCGAGATGATTTTGACTGGCCTTGATTAGTGGGCTTTCCTGCATTTTGATGCTGTCACCGACATTTATTCTTTTCTATATTTTCCTCCGGTGTTTTAGTATATGATAAGAAAAATAAGAAAATAATAAATGTAGGTGTTGTAATATAGTTATATTGTTTGTCTTTTCATGTATTTTGAAATCTATTGTTTACGACCCAACTTATGAACAGATTTTATCACTATCAATAATTGATTAGTTTCAGTGGTAAGTGGATATGACGTGATTAAATTTCCGAAAATTCATAGCTAAAGTGTTAACATTTTTAATATCCATGTCGACATTTTTATTGTCCGAAGAACGACGCTATCATGATCTTGATTTATTTTCTCAGTGTAAATTCTAATATTTTATATAAGTTGTTAGTGTTTGACTAATTTAGTTCGGAAAAAAGAGTAAAAAAAAATTGAAACTATTAGAGGCGGCTTTAGTGACACGTTGTTATTATAAAGTTCAATTCAGCTAGCTATTGGTTAAATGATCCTGGGAGCTGAGACAATAACCCCTTTACCATCTTTATGATAAAAAAAACTAGTAAAATATCATGGTCGCTAATCCTTAAATCCTCTGTGATTATGGGTAAAAAGAAAAAAAAAATTGCACATTCGCATGCAAATGGCTTGACAATTGCAGCTTCTGAGGCTGCAGGATCAAAAGCATGTCCCTTTGTAGCTCTGGTTCGTTGAATCAGACTACAAATGCCCGGGTCATCATCATAACATTGAATCTGGTTATGGCTAAAATCTATGCCCTGTGGCTTGATTACTTGTCTGAATTATGCAAAGTACCACTTCAAACTCGTGTGTTTTTTGTAGATGCGATGTGGATTGCATTTTGGACGCTCGTTACAATTTGTAAAGGGTGCATACGTCTTTGTAGAGTCATCTTACAGTTAAATGCTCAAAACTACTAGTAGATATAATGACAACAAAGTCTCCCCTTGTCATGTTTGGCAACTTGCTTCTGTTCAAGTTACGATCGACGCAGCGTGTGGATGGCGGTGTTGGTGTGGGGTTCCAATCATTTCATTCATGGCCCATGGCGTAGGCATCGTCTTGACACGGCCCCCTTTCGCCATCAAGCAGCGCTGTGTGGAGCTGCCTGCTTGGGACAAGAAGTTGTTGCATGCCCAGCGGCTTCCAATTGGTACATGAGTTTATTCCAAGTGCTTATGAGGAGGGCACGTTGGTAAAGACCTTGTCGACCGAGCATGCCATGGAGTAGTGTCCACCGAGCCTCGATTTTATTTTGGATTGTCACCAAATATAAGGGCCGGTCAAGTCAACCTAATAAACTCATAATCCAAATCCATTCAACTCAATTCGCGTCGGACTACACTGACCTGTATCAATAAATGAGATACAAATTTTAATTTTTCAAATCGGATATTTAGAATCAAACCAATTCAATTTAAAAATAAATATTAAATTGAAATTAAAATAAGATATGTTGTCTTTAAAAAATAATACAAATTTTAGAAAGTTTTTATTCTTATTTTTTTTAAAAAAACTATAATTAATATTTGTTATAAAAAATAATCAAATAATTTAATCTGATTTAACCCAAAATTTTATTACGTGTTGGGTCGAATTCAACCATAACATTCTTGCTCTTGAGCATTCCCGACTAATTGATTTGTCTTAAATGACACATCTAACTTTGATAAGTGAATTTTTCAAGCATGACATGAATTACTCTCTTGTCCATCAAGTCTCAGTTTTTTTCTTATTCTAATATGATACTTTAGCGAAGATATTTTGAATGAAGAAATTGAATTTGAGATTTCTTTTAAGAGAAAACAAGTTGCGTGCCCCTTGCTCTCATTGGCCACCGAGCCTAATTTTTTTATGAAATAAGTGTGTTTCTAAAGACTGTTTGGAAGTTTAAAATAGGTTAAAATTATTTATAAGCAAATTTTAGAAAAAATATATATTTGATAATTAAAAAATATACTTATAAGTTGTTAAGCAATTATTTATAAGTTAAAAAAAATAAGGTTCTCTTGCTTATTTTTAAAATTATTAGTTTATTAATTTTAATCAACTATATTATTTTTTATTTATATTTTTTTAATATTATTATCATATAATTTTAAGGATATCTTAATTGATATTTACTTAACAAATATTGTAACTATTTATTGATATTATCAATATTTTTATTTAAACATGTAACTACTTATATTTTAAAATAAATATTAGCACTTAAAATGCTTATCAATATTAATGTTTATCATGTATTTTTTATTGGTTAGGCCAAACAAATCTTAAGTTGGACTTTACAATGGCCGTAATATTAGTATATGATATGTTCAAATAAATAAGTAATAGTTCATCATTAGTTGTGTAATACTTTTTAAACGTATTAAGACCCTGTTTTTAATACCTGTTTGACAAGTAATACAACTATTTGGAAGACGCTACTCTCTCGTTGACCTAATGTTATCCTCAATTTCGTCTTGTATTCCATTGATATTTCGATCATAACTTTTTCTAACGAAGAATGCATGCAACTTGAGAGCTTCCAATACCATAAACATACACGGAAAGGATAGCTGCAAGTCCTCGGGAGAGCTCTGCAGGAGGGAGACTTATTATTATTTTAGAAGAATAATGGCCCTAATTTTTGAATCTTTTAATCCTAAAAGATAGATTAGTATTTTGAGAAACATTTGAATATTAAAACTCACGAATCCAACTTTGATTTTAAGTTTTATTAGTAATACTTAATTTTTGCGTTCTTTTTATTCAGTGGTCCCAAAGACTTGCCTACTATTTTTTAGATCCTGGTTTGATTTTTTTCAGAAAAAAACGTTTTTAATTAATTTTGTGGCATTCCTTAAGATTTTTTCCCTTTGTTTATAGAGAAATAATTTTCAATATCATATTGTATCACATGTTTATACAATTTATTTAATTCAATCTTTACTGAATCAAGCAATGAAAAATATATTGTTTTCTTAAAAAAACATATTATATTCTTGAAGTTTTTCTATCTTAATTTGTTTTTAATGAAATAAAGACAGCTTTAATGTGCAGTAGTTGCAGCATTAAATGAAGAATAATTCACTTGATAATAATAGCTTATTAATTATTTTTTGATAGACTACCTTGGCCTCTAAACCAATCGTTCGCGGAGAACAAAACTGTGGATTAGGTTAGAACACTAAGCAAAAGGCACGATTCAACTGATTAATCGTATGTGCGGCTCCCTTTTTCTTGGTATCCGCTCGAGACTTCAACGTGATTGTTAGCATCTGACTGATCCAGAGTTGAGATAAATAGCATAATGATATCCATCTGACCAAATTGATGACTCCAGAGTTCAAACTCGATGCTACTAGTTCTTGGTCCCTCAACTCGGAGCACGAACCTACTAACTAATATACCAACTGAACTTGATTTGTATGTGATTCCTTTTGCATCAATATTTAATGCATGTCTAAAGAGATATTCTTTTTTAGGTTTAAAATGAAAAATATAAAATAATCAAAATAAAAATTGAATAAAAGACTATTTACTCTTCGAACGTCTTCAACAATCTCGTTATCGAGTTCCATATATTTTTTGAATACCCTTTCTACGCACAAATTTGGACTTCAATATAGATGTGATGTAACACCTCTAAACTCATACTCTGTCACATGATAGAGTATGGACTCTAAAACACTACGACAATATAATATATTAATCAAATACTTAACTAAGTTGACTAGTCAATAAAAAATAAACAATAAGCATAAGATTTTATTTTGAAATAAAATTATTCAAGTAAACAAAAGTGAAAGTCCAAACAAGTGTAACAAGTGTCATCCTTCTAGTGCATTAGATGGACACTACATAGCTCCAGAGATTTTTACAATTTTTCTAAAGCCAAATAAAATGACACTAAGATTTTGGCAAGTGCATAGCATCAACATCATCACGAGTAATTTGCCACCGTCAGCATCACTAGCATAATCATCTATTGCAATATTAATTACTTACATAATCAAATACATGAAAAATAATATCTCATGAGCTTTTTATGCAGTGTGCAAGGCACAAGTAGATATAATATTAAATAGAATAAATATAATGATAAAATAATTATTATTAACTCGATATTGATACAAAATAATAATGATGGTATCGATAAATCAATAATTTAAATAATGGGGGCTTGAGAACTATATAAATCAATAACATTACATTTGTGTTGATTTGATTTGAGACAATGTCAATTTCAATAAACAATCAAAGGACAATTTTATTCAATACAACTTTGATACGATAAGACCAACCAATAAGGAATAAATTTCAAGGGTCAACGATATGATAAGACCAAATAATAAGGAAAAAATTCCAAAGCCAATTCCACTTTAATTTGTGATCAATTCGATAAGGTCAAATGATAAGGAGCAAACTCCCAAGGCCAAACAAATAAAGGATGCTAAGAAATAATAATAAGACTGATCAAATTCATTAGAATGAAAATCTTGTATCAACACAATGGAACACAGATAAGATGTGCCCATATGGTGCAATCCATATGGTGATATGTAAATGCCAATAGAATCAATTAATGATTCCAATTCAATAACGTATTTTAAATGGTAAGACCAAGTCGTAATGAATGAATTTCTAAAGGCCAAATGATGATTCAATAAAATAACATTCTTTAAAGAGAAAAATGGAGGTGCATAGCAATTTGCTATGCATCCGGTGCGGTGCACGATCTGGGCCATTGATTTAAAAATCAATGACCTAGATCCTATCCAATTAAAATTCTAGGTCATTAATTGGATAGGATCTGGGCCATTAATTTTTAAATCAATGGCTCAGATCGTGCACCGCACTGGGTGTATAACAAATTGCTATGCATCCCCATTAACCTCTTCTTTAAAATAATAAGGTCAATATTAAGAAAATGAATTCAAAGGCCAACAACACATTCATTTGAAGTCGATCGGGTAAAGTCAAATGCTAAGGAATAAATTCCAAAGGCCAATGGTGTTTTCATTTAAAATTGATCGGCAAGACCAAACGGGAAAGAGTAAACTCCAAGGCCATATTGTCCTACTTTTCTTTTAAAACAATAAAGGTTCTGAGCAGCAATGATACAACATGCTGATGACAAGTTGAATTCGGTAGAATGGACATGTTATAGTGATACACTAGAAGAGGGATAAGACCATTCTATGTGATGCACTCCTCTATTATATTTTTTCAAAATCCGTGTGTTGCTAATTTTACAATCAAATCCTATGTTACAATAGATTAGGTGATATATAAGTGTTTATGTTAGACTTATCTCATTAACATTTTAACATTGCCTTTATGTTCATTATAGTAAATGGTACGAAACTTATAATGATATTAATGGTACAAAGCTCTTAACATTTATTTTAACTTTCACTTTGGCTCGCCATGATAATGAGATGATAATATCAGTTAGAGTACCAACCATGATGAACATATGCCCACCAAGTGGGGAGGATGCTCGAGTATCCTCTTTGTTACGGGGAGGGGAGCTCTCCGTGCAACGAGAGCAAAGTTGTGCCACCTTAGCTAAACCACCAACCCCTGACGATATGAAATAATCAATAAACAGTGTCTCCTATAATGGTACAATGACACCCATAATCATAGTCTTGTTATCTTTACATGCATACCTAATATAGTCCTTGTTGTATCATAACATTATATAATATAAATATCATGATCATCTAGAGGTGAGAAGGGGCATCTAGGCCTCAAAAGCTAAGTCATGAGCCGTGACACAAATTTCATGACCGTGACTTTGAAATTCATGATCCATGACGTGTGTGTCATGATCGTGACCGAACACAATCAATCCAAAGTTTGACAATCATAGGCCGCGACTTGGGTGTCATGACTGTGACCGCAAGCGTTCATCCCTTCGTCCGTTTGTCATAGGCCATGACATGGGCGTTATAGTCATGGCCGAACGCAATAGTCTCATGCCTGCTGACCACTTGTCATGACATGAGTATCCTGACTGTGACCGAACATGACCTTTTCACGACATGTTAGTCTTGACCATTATCGAACATGTCTTCCCAATTGTATTAGTCACAGGCCATGACATGAGCGTCACAATATGGCTGAACACATTTCCCTTCGATCGTGTTGGTCATGGGCCGAGACAGGGGCGCCACGATCGTGACCGAACACATTCTATCTCGTGATTTGCTAGTCACGACCTATGACTTGAGTGTCACGACTGTGACTGGGTGCAGATCATTGATGGCATCTCCGTCACGACCGTGACATTTGCGTCATGGGTCATGATGATACCACAATTTGATGTCGGTGATTGAAAATCATAATTTTTGGACACGAAATCAAGTTGATTATAGATCTAATCCTATGGACATACATATCTATGTCAAGACTATTGATTTACAGACTTAAATACATGAAATATGAACTTCTTATCTAATATCATCATCCAGTAGATTTAAGTAAATCCTCGATAGATCAAAGTAAATCTAGTATGAACATTCCATGGATTAAAGGAGAACTCAAATGATCACTCGATATATCAAAATATATTTAATATGTAAATTGAAGAATTATAGCATGACATAAGATCAAACACTCAAGGACATAAACAAGCGAAATTCCTAAAACATGTCCATCTATTAAAACTTTATATATACAAAAGATCCATTTATGTACATACCTTATAGCCAGTACACTCAGGAGTCCCATTCGTCAGCAATATGTTTTTCTGCCCTTCTACGACGATCTTTCTTTTGAATGTCGCTCCTCCATCCTTTGTCCGATTTCACCTTCTCCTTGACTAAGGGAGAAAAAAGGATGCATTGCACTAGGAGAGAAGAGTTCTTCCTTCGGGTGAAAGAAAATAGGAGATAGGAGAAATTAGGACTAGCTAGAGGAAAAGATCATGAGAAGGAGAGATAATAGAAAGTAATGATTTGGGGAGTTAATTTGGATTCAGGATTTTGAATCAGTTACATGGGAAGCTTTGGGATTTAAAAATATGGGGGGTTACATGTGATTTCTATTTTGTATTTCACCAACGTTGGGGACTCGATTAAGGAGGGCAATCAAATGGAAAGAAATTTGGATCTAGAATATTATCTTTATTTGCTTATTGCTTGTGGAAAATATGGATGACACAAAATAATGCCTATTTTTAGTAACCAACTCTTTGGTACAAGTGTGCGCTTTTGAGAAATATGATGAAATATTAGCCAACCACTTTCCTAAGGAAAACCCATCCAAAATGATTGAATAATGATCCGGTGAGAGGTACACTTTATTGATTTATATTCAACATTGACTGATCATTTGTTAGATCTGACATTGCAATGAGAATTGGATGCAGAAAGTATGGACACCTCAAGGTCAATTGTCTGATAAAAGAAAAGTCGGGTTAGAACATGACCCATAGTAACGAGGCCTCACAAGCTGGAGTTCGCTGCGGACATCGAGTGCAATGCCGTGATGACGGACACTAAGGAATGGTGGATTGACTCGTGTGATCCGACATATTGCAAAGACCAAGGAGGGTCTAATTGATTTTAGGAAAATGAAGAAAGATGAATAAAAGATCTTCATGAGGAACAACACTTATATGGACAATGAAGACATTGGAAAATACAAGTTAAATATGGGGATAACATTTTATGTTTATTCATAATGTATTATACATATCAAGAATCCATCGAAACCTCATCTTCGTACATGTTCTCTTGAAAAAGCACCTTAAAGTTCATTTATATAAGGATTGTGTATCCTTAACGAAGAATGGGAAGGTCTTGAACACATAAAAGTTTGTTTTTCACTACAAGAAAATTCATAATTTGCGACGACACCTCCTTGCAAAAACACTCGTTGCAATTTTTTTGCGACGGAGGTGTTACACTATATGGTGACATTTCCATTGCAAAAAATCTGCGACGAGCAATTTTGCGACGGATGTGCGACGAAGAAGCCGTTGCAAATTGTGAATTTTCTTGTAGTGTTTTGCTATGACTTATTTTGTCTTCCTATTAATAATAATGAATCAATGAATGCATCTTCCGAATTTATGTGTTTTGTCTGATTTTGATTTCTGGCATGATAGATTCGGACATTCTGGAATGATGAAAATGGAGCAATAATACAATGAATCTAGTGCCTAACATACCAGGAACAAGGATGTTGCTTTGTGAATATTGTTTGATAAAAAAATAACTCGAAAACTCTTTTCAATAGCAAAAAGGTCAAAAAAATTGTTAAAAGTTGATTCATTGGGATATTTTGTGTCCATTGAGTATTGCTACACATATGAATAAATAATACTAATAACATATTTATTGATGATTAAACATAGTTCTCCTATGTTTATCTCTTGAAAAGAAAAATTAAGGCTTTTGAAATATTTAAGAGATATTAAACTCCAATGGAGAAGAAATTGAGAAAACCAATTAAGACATTAATAACAGACAGAGTAGGAGAGTACACTTTTCGGGAATTAAAAATTATTGCATTTAAGATGGCATAAGTAGGCAAACTACAATATCTTATATGTCACAATAAAATGGTGTGGTGGAAGGAAAGAATAGAATTTAATAAATGTAGTAAAACTCGTGTTGCCACACTTTGATCTCCCTAAAAATTTTTGGTGTGAATATGTTTTGACTACAAACTACATACAAATAAAATTTTCACTAAGTTCACAAAAACAACTCCGAATGAAATATATAATGATAGGAAGTCTGAGTTGGGTCATCTTCAAAAATAGAAATGTAAAATACATGTATTAGTTCAAGTGATCTTAGAGACAAACTAAACTTTAGAATGATGACATGTAAGTTTATTGGATATAATAATACATCCAATAAGTCTAGATTCTTCCACAATGAAAAGAGTCAGGATACAACTTTCCTTGAGAATGAAAAAAAGAGAGGTGAATGAAGAAGAGGACAATGAGCATCGAATTATCCTTGGTGATAATGAAGTCGATATAGAAGAAGACACATTGAATATAAGTCCAAACATGAGAGATGATCAGGATAACATGCATTTGGAAAAAAAATGGATGAACTCAATACAGTTCATGATTATAATCACACGAAGAGGTCCTAGGCAAAAATTCACATATTTAAATAACTATTAATTGTATGAATATGAGGCTTCATGTTTTGTCGATGTTAATATAGAAGATATACATATCCTATTTCTTATGATGAAGTAGTTGAAGCAGTTGTTTTAAGGGAGATCCTATTTCTTATGATGAAGTAGTTGACACTTTTTTTTTTCAAGGGAGATCCTATTTCTTATGATGAAGTAGTTGACGCAGTTGTTTCAAGGAAGATAGAATCATAGTTGGCCGCCAAGTTAGACTTCATTGATCGGAACAACGTATGGACATTATGATTTGCCAAAAGATCAACAATAAATGGGTATTCACGAAAAGGTACCGTGTTGATGATACTATTTAAGCACAAAGCGAGATTAGTTGCCAATGATTATACTAAAAGAGATGAAATTTATTTTTAAGAAACTTATTCTCTAGTACCTATTTGCATCTACCATGGTTATCTTAGCGATAGTTGCATATATGAATTTAAAGTTGTTCTAAATGGATGTTAAGATAGTCTTCCTCAATAGAAAATTAAATGAAGACATATATATGCGGCAGTCTAATGGTTTTCAGGTGGAAGACCAAGATAATAAGGTTTACAAGTTGAAAAATTATTATATAACTTAAAGTAACCATCGAGTGAGTGGTATCAAAATTTTCATATGACATATGTCCAATTTGACTTCATTGCAAATAAATTAGACCGTTGTGTACGCATCAAGAAGAGTGAGAACAAATTCTTTATAATTTTGTTGTATATTTGTACATGAAATTTTGCTCATCGAAAATGATATCTTAATATTCAATAAGATAAAAGAGAAATTGAGTAAGGAATTTAAAATAATGAATATGGAAGAAACATCATATATTCACGTAATTCAAATTATTCGAGATAGAAAATCACATATGTATAAGGTACTAAAAGAATTTTGATTGCAGAATAACACTCCAACACCATTACTAATTGTGATAAATAACTTAGTAAAAGTCAATATCCTAATGCCGAACAAGAACATTTAGGCGTTCCCTATGCATAAGCATTTGGAAGCTTAAAATATGCAGTATTATATACAAGGTTTGATTTAACTTATCTAGTAAGTTTAGTAAGTAGATATTAAAATAATATCAGGAAGACATATTAGGAAGTCATTAAGATGATAGTTAAATATCTTAAACGTACCATACAATTAAAATTAGGGTTATTTCCATAAACATCCTCAAACTATCGCGAAAATTTAGATATATCCATAAATTATAAAACCAGACATAAGTAGGTTCAAACTTTTCTCGATTGATCAGTTTTCTCCAATAGTTTGGTATTCAGTTTATTCAAATTATTTTGATTGATTAAATTATCACATTTTACCATTATAATTGAAAAATTATACCATCCTCTCTCCCCTCTCTCTTTCTTTCTTTTCACGATCTCTTCTTTCTCTGTGCTCGCACGCATGCGAGCTAGCGCCTGAGATCTCTCCTTCTTGGTGAGCTCTGCTCGCTTGAGAGGAGCTCGTGAGCGCGAGCTTTGCTCGCCTGTGTGGAGCTCGTGTAGGTGAGCTCTGCTCGCTTAAGCGAAGCTCTAGTGCATGAGATCTGCTCGCCTGAGAAATCCTCGCATAGGTGAGCTCCGCTCATGTGAGCTTTGCAGCTAGCTGAGCAGAGTTCGCCTGAGTGGAGCTTGTGTGAGCGGCCTCTGCTTCCTTGAGCGGAGCTCGGCAGGTGAGGTCCGCTCTATAGCTCACAGAGTAGAGCTCGCCTGAGCGGAGCTCGTGTGTACGAGCGCTGCTTGCCTGAATGGAGCTCGCATGTGCGAGCTCTGCTCGCCTGAGCGGAGATCACACAGGTTAAGCTCCGCTCAAGCAAGCTATGTAGCTCGCCGAGCAGAGCTCACACTGCAGCTCACCGGGTAGATGCGAGCAATCGCGCTCGCAGATGATAAGAGAGAGAGAAGGGTGAAAGAAAGGGAGTGGAGAGAAAGAGAGAGGAGACATGGAATATTTTTTAACTATAAGGATAAAATGGTAATTTAATAAATCGAAATAATTTGAATAAATTCAATACCTGTTGGATGAAATTGGTCAATTAAAAAAGAGTTTAAACGTAGTTCTGCCCGATTTTATAGTTTAATGGCAGATATAAAATTTCACAACAGTTCAAGTGAGATTTATGGAAATAACTTTTAAAATTAACATACCAAACTAATTCATTTGAGATTTTTTAAGTTATTCATATACATTTTTTGAGGGAATATGGATCGAAAATCCACATCAAATAATTTGATTTTATCAGGTGGTGCAATTATTTCTTAGAAAAATAAAAAATAAGGATATGTGTGACTAGATACACTCAAAAAATTGTGCATAGTATGACCACTACCCATGCAGAATATATTAGACATTTTCTTTTAGAATTAGATCTCAATTTAATCAATGGACCATTACATATATACAATAATAAGCTTGATACACAGTGAACAAATAGTTCTAAAGGGAAACACATAAAGATTGAATATCACTTGTACTTGGTGAAAAGAAGTGAAATTATAAGAATCTACATACATGCATATAAATGATATGTTATCTAATTTTTTTATAAATAATTTTAGTAGGAACATTCATTAAACATATTAAATGAGACTCGAAAATATTTGGCTCAACGTATGGTTTATATATAATAAATTTTTATATCTCCAAAATTTGCTTAATTGGATTATCAAAGTTGCATGATTGCATCGGTCAAGTGACAAGTATTGGAAGATGACATATGCGGCCATCAAAGGAGACGGAAGAAGCACTCCAAGCGACCCTTTCTCGAGGACAAAGCCGTGAAATAGGCGCGGGAGCGATAGATGTTGTGAAAGTTCGTCTTTAAAAAGGAGCTCGGGAATGAGCAAAAGGTGGATCGATCCGGAGCCCCTAATCGTCCAAAGCATTCTCTTCACCTTCACCTCCTCTTCTCTTTAGTTGCCCATTTTTTCCAAAAATAAATTGACAAAATTAAATAGGGTAAGAAGGTAACATCCTAATTAAAAAAATGATTTTTTAAGTTTATCAAATGGGGTTGTGAAGACAAGAGTAGGTTGAGGTTGATCCCATTTGCTTTTTATATTTTTCTATAAAAAAATGAAAATAAAGAATGGTAATAAACTAAATGCGTATTAAAAATACATATTTAACAGAGAATAATAATTAAAATAGGCTTACGGGTCAAAGTGTGCATGCAGATTATTTTTTTTTAAAATGAACATTACTAAGTTCCATCCACTTTTAGAAAATATATTTTAAAATTTTATTGTGAGACATTTTTTTCTACTAAATTATTCTTCTAACAAATTTCTATTTCGTTTTGATAACTTTTTTCTACCAAAGAATTCAACATACGTGAATCAATCATCATACTTCTTGATTTTATTTCGAATTTGAGAGCTTCCAATACGATAAATACACAACTAGACGACGGCAGCTGCATGGCCTCGGGAGACCTCTGCCGGAGAGGACTCGGTACGAAATATTTTAGAAGATTAATGACCCTACTATTTGGATCTTCTAATTGTAGAAGTTAGATTTGAATTTTGAAGAGCATTTGAGAATTATACTTGTTTTTTTTAAACAGAAGAACAAAAGAAGTAAAACTTGTCAATTTTCTTATATTATCTTGGTTTGAACTCTTTTTTCCAGAAAAAAAAAACATACATTTTTTTTCTATTTTTAGGTTGCCTTAAGATTTTTTTCGTTTTTTTATAGGGAAATATTTCTAATTTCATTTATCATACGCATATATAAGTTATATTTTCAAATAATTTTTAAATAACCAAACAATGAAAAATATGTTGTTTTTCTTAAAAAAAATATTTTTTCTCACAAATACTACTTTTAAGACTGATTTGATATGCTCTAATAGAGGTGAAACTGGTAGGAGCGATATTTTATTTTTTCAGACTAAAATATTCATTTGTTTTTTAAAAATAAAAAGCTATTGGTTATTTTGGATAGTACGTTTTTGAGGGCTTGAATTTTTATTAATTTTATTTTATAAGATAATAAGAATATCTTATTTGTATTTCAATGTCATCATCTATAATTGATATAAATTTTGATAACAGATATTTGTATATTAATTAAATTTATGTATTAGAAGATATTCAATATATATATATATATGTATATATATAACATATGATATTAATTAGCTAGCTATAAATCCATCAGGACCCTCGAATGATTTTAAAGTCGTCCAATTTTTTTAGGTATCAAAAGACAAACTTTTACACCGAGTCGAATCGGTTTTTTTAGTTTCTAGTTTTTTCAATTACATCCTATTCACTATGTTGTAATTATGGATAATTTATTTGACAATAATACTTTAACTAACTATTTCTTAACGAGCTGTCGTGGGCGGAGAATAGCAATTTGGATTAATAAGTTATGACACATAACAAAAGTCACGATTAAATTAATAAATTAGATCTTTTGTGCCTTATGTATTCAATGTCAAAAGAGTTATTTTCATTGTATCGAAAAAGTTTGTTTTTTTTAGTTTAATAAATTATAAATAAAGGATTATGAAAAAAATATTGTAAAAATCGAAATTCATACTTTTTACTGAATCCAATCTTCCGATCTTTACGGAAAGAAAAAAGAACTTCACGTTTCCTTCTGGCCATGGGGGAGGATCCTATTGACTGTAAAAAGGCTCGAATGCCTTTTTGAACTAATTGCATGAACTAAACTTTGACCTCATTCTCGAGTTAAAATATATAGAAAAAGTGCACCAATTTTCTTTCGGTTGTTTCTTTAGAAAGAGCGTTTTATTTGAATTTGATAATCGCAGTACACAAAAGGGTGAAGCGTTTTTTCTTTCATAGATTTTGCAGGAAAATAAATGGCACGGAAATTAATTCGATACATTTTATCTGTCTGTTTCGGAGGTATCCAATAATTCTCCATCTCATTCTTAGCATAAAACCTAATACAAAATCTACATGCAACTTGGAAATCTATCAAGGAAACTTATTAGAAATCTACCCACCAAAAGACCACTCGACTTGAACCCTTCTCAGACGAACTGTAGAAACATCAGAAACAGTTGTCTTTTCGGATCTTATAACGCTTAGCAGTGACAGCCTCTGGGAGATCTGAACCAGGAAAGATTCCCTGCACAGATATATATACCCGAATCAAACAAGAACACTAAACAATCGAGAGAGAGAGAGAGAGAGAGAGAGAGAGAGAGAGAGAGAGAGAGAGAGAGAGAATTTACCTTAAGACACTCTCGAGCCTTCTTTGGCAGCATCTTCGGACGCCTTGGTGGCTCCTTCCCGGTCATGGCTATGAAATCCTCAATGATTTCATCCTCAGTTAATTTGGCGGAGAAGTTAACTGCCTTGGCCGCTTTCTTGGCGCTGCTCTCACCGTTGAAAGCTCCTTTGGACCTCAAGTTGAACCCCTCGTGCCCTCTTGCGCTAGCAGCGGGAGCACCGTTGCTCTTCTTTGATGCAGCCACAGAAACCTGGTCTCCGCGCTCCGGACTCTTGCCGAGGCTCGACCGCTTCGTGAGGATAGTTGGCGGCGGCGGCAGCGTCTTCCGTTGGACTTTCTTGGTGTTGGCCTGGCCGCGCTCGGGCTTCTTGACGTGGCTCGATATCTTTATGATGATAGGCGACAGCTGCGACGGCGATGACGACGACGGTGTCGGAATCTGTTCGTCTTTCTTGATGTCGGTCTGCTTCTCATCGGGCTGTCTGAAGGCCATCCGGCGTCTCGCCCACTTGATGGACGGGTCCGTGAAGTGATCCGAGAGGTTTGGATCTACTGCGGACGGATGCTGACTAGAGCCCTTCGTCTCCATGGGAACAACCAGCAGAACCAAACGAAGGTGGAGACGGAAAAATAAGATCGATTGGAACGGAGCAGGAGGCTTTATACATATATATGCACAGAATTAAGGAGGAGTTTGGGAGAGGTCGTTAATTCTTTTCTTGTTCGGATTCGTATTTAGCTCCGGATGTTAACGGTCGAGTTGCTTAAGGCTGCCAGGAGTCATAGTGATCGCCGGATGGATGTTGGACGGCCCGGATGCGTTATCTGGTGGATACAAATATGAAGTTGGCGGGACACTTTGCTGAGAATTAAGTTGGTCTTACATGACACCTTTCAATTGCCATGAGCCCCGGAACAGTTGTAAGTTTTGGGATATAAAAAATCGAAATAATTTGTTCTACTTTAATATGGGAAACAAGTTGTCTTGATTAATTTGTAAGGCAATTTTATTGTTACAAAAATTGCAGAATTTGATATATATTAATGGAGAGAGAGCCTAAGGCTTCATTTGTTTTGGTGAAAGGATTTTCTTGAAAATTAATTTTTAGGACTTTCTAATATTTGTTAACTGAAAAATGGTTAGTTATCAAGAAAATAAATTTCAATTGATAAAGTTATCAAGAAAATAAATTTCAGTTGATAAAAAATGAATGATAACTTTTGGAAAAATGATTTATGGAATAAAATTTTCTCTCGCAAATTCATCATGTTTTATATTTCCAAGACAAAAGTTTTACATCATAAAAGATATATATCAAACACATCAAAATGAATTATTTTTCTTGAATTTATTTTTTCAAGAATTTATTTTCATGAAAAACAAACGGAACCTTAGGCATATTTAGTTTGATACATTTGAAAGTAATGATGAATTAGAATATATCGTACGCGTCTTCTAAAAAAAAAGATATTTCTTTTATTTTATGTTGTTGTTTCAATTGATATGAATTAAGATTTAAAATAAAATATTTTGAATAACTAATCTTAACCATGTTAATACATATTTCTTTTAATAATAAATGCACTTTTTATTTACTAATATATAATTAATTACTAATCATGAATTTTCAGTAATTAACAAATATTCGAGTTATTGTTTAATTAATAAATAGAACATTGATTTATGTCATCACATCGGATAATATTAACAAAAATATTAATTATAAATAGTTAATCATGGTCCTTATATTAAATAATATAGACAAATATAACAACATTTGGTTAAAAAACGAGAAAAGCAAGTGAAATATGGTTGTAAAAGAGATAAATGAGCGGAATAATGGTATTTCTTGTCAATGCCAAGAATAAGATATATGTAGTTAATTTTCTAGATGGTTTTTTTCTATTAAAAAAACTTTAATCATATTCTAATTGGTATTCAGCTATACTCCTAAGACAGATAATTATTCGCCTATTTATCCCTCTTCCAAACGCCTCCGTTATGTCCATTCATGCAAGCATGCCTAGGTATAAAGTAATTGAACTATTATAGGTTGTTAGATCGGACTGTATGGATGTCATAAGTTCGTTGTTGCTATAAGTAACTTGCTCTTGAGTTTTCGTGGCAATAGTGGCTAATATTATGTTTTTTGCAGTGACTTGAAATATGGTCTTTTATGTTTTCTAAGGAAATTGAGAGAATGCCCGACTCACTGAATTTATATATAATAATTAGTTAAAAAAATTATCCTCTCTCAAATTATGTGAATATCTAAAGTAATTTTTTTCATAAACTTAGTGTGTTATGTTAATATAACACATGAATGTGCTATCATTTTCGCTTTTCCTTTCCTTCAACATGAGGTTTATGAATATACAAAATCTCTGATGTGGCATGTGTGTCACTATAAGAAAAATAATATTTTTATGGAGAAAAATTGTTGCGATCGAATATCCCTTTCAATTGAGTCGAAAAGTTATATTTACCATAATTTAAGATAAAAAAATAAGACGATCAAAATTTCAATTTGAAATGGAAAGTATAGCTGCCGCAGGCCCGCAAGTCTACCACATATGCGGCAATTTCAAGTACCGCCACAATCTATTGGTTCAAAATATTACCACAAAACGTGACGGTCTTTGTAACAGTCGCACTTTGCGACGGTGAAGGACCACCACAATATGCGATGGGTATGGTTATTGTTGCAGTTTGCGGCGGTATTGAGACAACCACAAATTTCAACGACCAAAAATCGCTACAAACTATGACGATTCACAAGACTACCACAATTGCTGGTCATCAACCTCTCACGACACTCCTATATTATAGTGATAGATACATGGGGGAGCACAAGTGGTACTATTAAATTTTGTGAAGAATTCTCCACTACCGATGAATCTCCGACGAACTCCTCTGATGATCTCATTTTCTCCCTCTTCTGACACGATACGCTTGCCCCACTCCCGTTCCATTCTCCAAATGACATTATGTGGAGGCAAGATCCGTACCCTATGCTAAGGGGCACATTCTATGATATTTTGAAGGATCAACCAATGGAGATAATAAAAATGATTATTATGATATTTTGAAAGATATGATTGAGTTAGAATATGATGGATGACTGAAAATACAATGACTCTATCTAAATGTGCTTTGTTTGATTTTAAAAAGAATAGAGGAACAAAATTTATAAAAAAATATAAAATTAGTGAAGTTCGTCACACTAGATAATATGAAAAGTTTGATCTAAAATACCATCCTCTTATGTGAGTATTAAGAAAAAATCACAAGTAGAAATCAATAAAATCACTCGAACATCATACGAATCAATTCGTGACATAAAATCATAAAGTATTACACAGACATACAACTAGAGTAGAATAAAATGACTGATTAATTAATAATAAGTTTTCAAAAATATGAACTAATAAAAAATATAATCGATTACATCTAACTCCGAATCTAAAATCTAGCCACCAAGGCGGAATCCGCACATTGATGTCCATATTAAGCATCAAACACAAATCACAAGCCAAAAGATAATAAAATAAAAATAAAATGCAATGATAAAACTCGAAGATAAAGTTATACCAACTTATCATGTTGTTTCCTCCTCCTCCATTGTATGTCTTCCAAGTTGATCTCTCAAAAAAAAAAGTGGATGCCTCGCCCCTGTTGAATCTAAGATCCCGAGATTATTTTAATGATCACAAATTAATAAGAAAACTTAGTTATACTAATGATTTTCGATTTGATGGGTGAAGGAGATAGGATTTTTACTTCTGTCAGTCATAGGCCGTCCAAAGGCTGTGGAATGATCGACCTATGTATGGAGAAGAAAAGAGAAAAATCCTAAGTATGGAGAGGTCATCCTAAGTATACTAAGACATGATCCGAAGCTGAATTTATGAAGCTAAGTGAGGAAAGGTCGACCGGAGCTAGAGATTGGACGACCAATGGTGGACTCGAGTTGTTGAATGACCTACAATGATGAAGATAGGTCGTCCGATGTGTACGTGTGAAGTCAGTGGGCGATCAAAGGTTTGAGATCAACAGTTAAACGGATGAAGACTCAGGCGCTCCAAGGTAAAGTGGATGACCTATGAAGAAAGGAAGTAAAGGCGTTTTGAAGTGGAGGCAACTAAGGCCCCCCGAAGTGTTCTAAGTGAAGTCAGTGGGCGATCGAAGAAGTTTGAAGAAAACTGTCAAAGAAAAAGTTGAGTCAAGAAAGGTTGCTCGATGGATCCGTCTGGTATGAGTGGGCGATCAAAGAAATTCAGAGGAAAAGGAAAGGTCGTCCGAAGTATTCAGTACAGAATCAGTGGACGAATTTTTCAAAAGAAAAAATAGACACAACTCTATTTTTGAAACACTTTGGGAACGGCATATTAGTTGTGCACATATATGTGGATGATATCATTGATGGATCCACAAACTCCTAAATGTGTAAAGAATTTGAGACTCTCATGCACAAAAAATTTAAGATGAGCTTAGTTGGAGAGTTGACTTACTTTCTTGGTTTTCAAGGAAAGCAATCTAAAGATGGTATTTTCCTAAACCAAGAAAAGTATACAAAGGAGTACTTAAAAATTTTGGGATGGATGATTGCAAGTGCAGTTCCACTCTAGACTTTGAGATCTCAAAATAAAACAAGCTCCTAGAGCTTGATATGAGAGTTTAAGTTATTTTCTTCTTGAAAATAATTTCTCAAAAGGAAAAGTAGACACAACTCTATTTTTGAAACACTTTGAGAAAGACATATTAGTTGTGCACATATATGTGGATGATATCATTTATGGATCTACAAACTCTCAAATGTGTAAAGAATTTGAGACTCTCATGCACAAAGAATTTGAGATGAGCTTAGTTGGAGAACTGACTTGCTTTCTTAGTTTTCAAGTAAAGAAATCTAAGGATGATATTTTCCTAAACCAAGAAAAGTATACAAAGGAGCTACTTAAAAATTTTGAGATGGATGATTGCAAGCCCAGTTCCACTCCTATGGGTACTCTCACTAAACTTGACAGTGATGAAAATGAAAAAAAGTGTAGATCAGATGCTATACATTTTTTTGAGGGAATATAGATCGAAAATCCACATCAAATAATTTGATTTTATCAGGTGGTGCAATTATTTCTTAGAAAAATAAAAAATAAGAATATGTGTGACTAGATACACTCAAAAAATTGTGCATAGTATGACCACTACCCATGCAGAATAGATTAGACATTTTCTTTTAGAATTAGATCTCAATTTAATCAATGGACCATTACATATATACAATAATAAGCTTGATCCGAAAGCTGAATTTATGAAGCTAAGTGAGGAAAGGTCGACCAGAGCTAGAGATTGGACGACCAATGGTGGACTCGAGTTGTTGAATGACCTACAATGATGAAGATAGGTCGTCCGATGTGTACGTGTGAAGTTAGTGGGCGATCAAAGGTTTGAGGTCAACAGTTAAATGGATGAAGACGCAGGCGCTCCAAGGTAAAGTGGATGACCTATGAAGAAAGGAAGTAAAGGCGTTTTGAAGTGAAGGCAACTAAGGCCGCCCGAAGTGTTCTAAGTGAAGTCAGTGGGCGATCGAAGAAGTTTGAAGAAAACTGTCAAAGAAAAAGTTGAGTCAAGAAAGGTTGCTCGATGGATCCGTCTGGTATGAGTGGGCGATCAAAGAAATTCAGAGGAAAAGGAAAGGTCGTCCGAAGTATTCAGTACAGAATCAGTGGACGGCGAAAGTAATTCAGAGGAAGAAGAAAGATCGCCCAAAGTATTTAGTGGAAAATCGGTGGACGATCGAAGAACTTCAGAAGAAGAAGAAATGTCGCCCAAAGCATTCAATATGGAAATAATGGACGATCGAAGTAAGTTAGAGGAAAAAGAAAGGTCGCCCAATGGACTAGTGGGAAATCAGCGGACGACCTAAGCAAGCTTAAAGGAAATAGTCAAAGGCAAGAAAGGTCGCCCAATGAATTCGTGTAACATTAGTGGGCGACCGTAGTGGACTTGAACATATCAACCAAAGGCAGGAGCCGAGCAAAGGTCACCCGAAATCTCTGAATGAAATCAGTGGGCGACCAAAGAATGGTTGAAGAAAATGAGTTCAAGTCTAGAAATGTCGTCTGATCAATACGTGCAACATCAGTAGGCAACCAAAGCAACTTGAAGCAAAGACGAACGAGAAACAAGGGTCGCATGATGTGTTCAGTGGGAGAACAATGGACGACCGAAGCAATTCGAAGAAATTCAAATTAAAATATATAGGCAGCCCGAAGAAGGATGAAATGATCTATGAAAGCTAAGCTGATGAATTAAGGCTGAAACCCGCGACTTCCGACGCCCGAATGTGGACTTTGGA
>LTAE01003674.1:26780-55493 GCA_001647135.1 Pontederia paniculata
CTCTCTCTCTCTCTCTCTCTCTCTCTCTCTCTCTCTCTCTCTCTCTCAATCTCAATCTGCAGCGCCATCAGTCGCATTCAATGACGTGACGCCATCCGTCGTGCAACAGCCTCTTCGACACGACGTGGGTCGTGATGTTGTGTGAAGACACAGGTCGTTCGCGTCTTCTCTCTCTATAGATGTGCTCAACAACATGACAATTGTCTCTCCATCACAATTGTAACCTCTTTGTCTCAGTTTGCGACGCCATCCGCTGCGCCCAACAATGTGATGCCATCCGTTGCACAACAACATCTTCGACAAGACATGGACCGTGTTGTGCAAAGTCGCGAACGTGTCCTCTCTTCAACAACGTCACATCTCAATTGCGATGTTGTTTCTCACCGACGCGCTCAATGACACTGTCGTATTGTGTGCCAACTCGGCCATGTCTTTTCTCGCAACAACGACATGCTTTCAAACTTGTAGCCGCTTCTTCGACACGACACGACCATACTGTGAAGATGCGATCCGTGTTGTGTGAAAATGCAGTCATGATGTGCGACGTTTCGATCGTGTCCTCTCTCCTACAAGAACACGATGTCTGAGCCATGCTACCGCCTCATCGATGTGTTCTATGACGCCGCATTGCCGCCTCTTCAACATGGCCAAGCGACATGATATTGCAGTGTAGACCATGTTGTCAATGGGGGACATGTTGTGCAACAACGTGGACCATGTTGTCAATGGGGGACATGTTGTGCAACAACGTGGACCATGTTGCGTGCCACACACAAGCCTCGCAGGGCCGACTCCTCTAGTCAAGATGACTTCCTCTTAGAACTCTGTCTTTTTTATTTCATTTGATGCACTTGCATTTCCCTCGGGTTTGTCATCTCTTGGACAGATCCATCATGCACTCTCTATTAAACTAACTTCAACCAATCATCTTCTTTGGAAGATGCAGTTTTTTCTCTGCTTCCCAGCTTTGATTTCTATGGGTTTATTGATGGAACCTCTGTTTGCCTGCCATCTATGATAGCCGCCTCCTCAACTATGTCTTCTGATTCAACTTCAGTCTGTATTAGAAGACCCAATCCGGCGTATATCGAATGAATTCACAAAGACCAACTTATACTTAGTTGGATCATCTCTTTCCTTTTTGAGAAAGTACTTCCTCATGTGATTGGATTGGACACATCTTATTTGGTATGGAGTTCTCTTCATCAAGCCTTTGATGCCCTTTCTCATAAAAGAATTTTGCAACTAACTATGCAGATGCAATCCCTTAAGAAAGAAGATAATTCAATAGCCTCTTATCTGCGACAAGTGAAATATCTCGCATATGAGTTGACAATAGGGGGTCACTCGGTTTCTACTCCTCAATTCAATGCCATTGTTTTTCAGAATTTGGGACATGACTATAGTGATATTGTTGTATCTCTCTCATCTAGACTTGAACCTATCTCTTATTCTGAATTGCACAATATTCTTGTTAGCCATGAAATCAGACTTGAAGTGATGCATCCTCCAACTGCCGAAGCTTTCCCACCATCTGCCAACTTTTCATCAATGACTTCTATGCCTTCATTTAATCGAAGTCATGGACGAGGATCTGGAAAAGGATGAGGTCATAAGGGCATAGTCCATACAAGTGCAAATTTTGTCATCCAGGATCAACACCTACTCCGACCTTTGCAGCTTCATCAACACCACATGCCTACACGACTTCCATTACAATGCCTACTCGTTATTCACCTTAATTCCTTCCAGCACTAGGTGTGTATAATGATTGGCATCATGTCACGTCAGACCTGCAATCCCTGCATACAACTGCACCTTACTTTTGATCGGAGCAAATCCAGGTTAGAATTGGTATGCGATTAGGTATAAGTCATATTGGACACCCCTCTCTCCCACCTATGGTTCTCCTCTTCTATTTCGTAATATTTTATGTGTCACTTCCATCTCTAAATCCTTATTATTTGTCTCTCAATTTACAGCTTATAACAATTGTTATTTTGAGTTTCATCCTACTTTTTTTCTCGTCAAGGATTGCCACACACACAGTCCTGCTTCAAGTCCCCAATAGGCATGGACTTTATCGCCTCCCTCAATCTTCGGTATCGTGCACCTCTCCATCTACACTTCAATAGCACAACCGTCTTGATCATCTAGCATCTCAGACTATCCGCAAAGTCTTGCATTATTTTTCATCAGGCTCCAACACCTCAGGTTACTCGTCAATCAGCTCATGTGATGCATTCCATCTTGCAAAGTCCTCTCGCCAACCCCTTCCGCCAGTCACAACATATAATAGTCTCCATTA
The DNA here is from genome assembly GCA_001647135.1 of Pontederia paniculata. Taxonomy (NCBI): domain Eukaryota; kingdom Viridiplantae; phylum Streptophyta; class Magnoliopsida; order Commelinales; family Pontederiaceae; genus Pontederia; species Pontederia paniculata. Next base: position 29,089 of record LTAE01003674.1, read on the forward strand.
TATCTTGTTTATGCTGATGCTTGTTGTCCTATTCCACTTTTATCATCTCAGGGACATCATTATTTTATTTTTATATGACTATTCCAAATTTATTTGGTTAAATCTCATGTCAAGTCAGTTTTTCTTTCTTTTCAAGCATTGGTTGAACGTCAATTTTCGTGTAAGATCCGTTCTTTTCATTCTGATTCTGACGGAGAATTTAGAGCACTTCGCTCGCATTTTATTTCTTGTGGTATTCAACATCGTTTAATTTGTTCTCACACTCATGAGCAAAATAGTGTCACTGAACTAAAAATCTATCATTCTACTAAATTGCTTTAGCCTTACTTGCCCATTCTCATGTACCTCATCGTTTTTGGCAATTTTCTTTTGAAACTATAATTTATTTAATAAATTGATTACCTTTTGTGGTGTTAGATGACATATCTCATTTTGAAATTTTTTTTAACAAACCTCCATCTTACATGTTTTTGAAATTTTTTGGATGTATTGTTTTTTTCCCTATTTGCGTCCCTATAATGGTAACAAGTTCTTTTTTCGTTCAAAGAAATATGCTTTTCTTGGTTATCTGCCCTCTTTTCATGGTTATAGGAGCTTGGATCCAACCACGGATAGAATATATTATGCACGTCATATTAAATTTGATGAGACTTGCTTTCCTTTTTTTCTCACTCTATATCTCCTTCTTCTTCCATTTTTTATTCCCAATTCGCCTTGGCTCACTTTTTCCACTAATGTTCCTCAACCTCCCATTCACTCTACTAATTCATTGGTCCCTAGCATGTCTCCTTCTGCTAGTTCCTCTTGATCCTCTTGTACTAATACTTTGCCCAACTCTTCTTCATTTGCATCATCCCCTTGGCAGCACATGACACTTCGACAAGGGACTTGCCGAAATTACAGGGAACTCGCAGGTCTTCATGATTCACATGTGTTGCATACCATTTATGTCTCAGATCCTACTCTGATGCGCCACTCTTCTGCCATTAAAATTTCTCATTGTTTCTTGGCAATGGTTGAAGAGCTAATTAAATGTTCTAATTTCCAATGGCACATGGGTGCTTGTCCCTTGCCATCCAGGAACGAATATTCTTGGTTGCAAGTGAATTTTCCGCACCGTCTCTACCGGATGGCATTGTTGATCACTACAAGGCCCGACTAGTGGCCTAGAGATTCCATCAACAACAAGACATTGATTATTCAAAAATATTTAGCTCAGTTGTCAAACCCACCACAATTTGTTTGGTTTATCCCTTGCTATCTCTAAGAATTGGTCTCTTCATCTATTGGATGTCAGCAATGCATTTCTATATGAAAATTTAAGTGAGAAAGTCTTAATGTCCCAACCTCTTGGATTTTCTGATGGGAACCACCCTGATTATGTGTGTCTTCTCCGCAAATCTATTTATGGATTAAAATATGCTCCGCTTGCATGATTTCAGAAGCTACAATCTTATCTTCTTACCTATATTTTTTTGTGCTTATGCAACTGACTGCTCACTATTTATGTTTTGAAAGCCAAGAATTCTTCTCATTATGGTGTTTTATGTTGATGATATTATCCTCACTAGTTCTCATGAGGAGATCATTAATAATTTCATTTCCTATCTATGCTTGCTCTTTGCAATTCGATATCTTGACACTCTAGATTACTTTATTGATATTGAATTTATACAACTTGACAATCTTCTACTTCTCTCCCAATACAAGTATTTTTTGGATCTTCTGCATTGCATTGGTATGACAAATACCAAACCAGTTTCCTCGCCTCTTGGGTCTTCTACAAAATTGGCTAAGGATTCTGGCTCTTTCTTTGCTGACCCACAATTGTATCAACAAGTTTTTGGTGCCCTACAATATTTGACAATCACTAGGATTCTACAATACTTGACAATCACTAGGCCTGATGTTTCCTGTACGGTCAGCCTTGTTTGTCAATTTATGCATAATCCATTCATTTCATAACATCATAGACATAATTGTGCATCATATAACATGAGATATGAGCAATATATCATAAATCGGTACAATAAGTAACCATAATATTCTTAATCATATTAAAACCATCATCATAAGTAGACATGGTATGAAAGAATGGCCAAAATAAGCCCTATTCAATTCATTAGATAGCTACTGACAGTAGCGATCCTCTATAATCCGTAGCAGTTGTCTATAGGCCATAGCGGTCTTGGTTATGGCTGGCCACCCACCTTAGTGGGTGATTATGATCAGGTCGTAGCTGGCCACTAAGGTGGCACACATTTTCCTCCCTTCTCACCCTTTTTTCTACGTGTTCCACTACACATTCTAAATTCATCTAGAATTCTCATTGTATTGAATCATAATTTAGATTAGCATTATATCATGAAGAATAAAGTCAAACACATATCAGATTAGCCATAGAATAAATAATTAGATTTCTCATACATATTTGATGTTGGAGTGAAAACTAGATTGCTCTATTATGTTAATTTTTTTTTCTCCCAATCTAAGAAAGATTGATATACTATTAGTAAAATGGTTGCCCAAATAAAATATTTCTATTTTATTTTTTAGTTCCTTATACATGGGTTAAAAGATGTAAGTTTCACTTTTTTCATTTTTTAAAATATAATTATATTTTCTTAATTTTTCATTTCATATTCTCATATGAAATGCATCAAAAATCTATTTATCAATCAAACAAAAAAATACCCAAAATACAATTAAGATTGTTTATTTATATTCTTCTATCTTATATTCCAATGTCAAATGACCTTATAGTGTTTATATAACATGATAAACAATTCACTGAAATTCAAGAAGGTTTGGATTCAACGGGTTTCATCTTTGCATAAAACTTAAGCATTTTTATATTAAATAGCTCCCACATTGATCTAGCATGAATAACCCTAAAATATGACATTTCAACTATCAAAGGTTCCTAGGTTCAAATCCCACAAGGACTATTTCATCATATATAACCATCTCATCTAAACACATGATTTAGGAAACAAAAAAAAAACTCTCATTCCAAATGCATGAAATGAGACAAGTTCACTATATTTACGTTTATACCTGACGTCAATGATTTTTAGGTTTTGTTGCACCCTCTCATTGTTCATTTTTTTAACTTCAAAATATCTCCTTCCAATCAAGGTTATTAGAATCGAACCAAACAATGATCGAAAAAGTCTTCGAATCAAGTCAAACCAGTTAAACCGATTAAGTCGGATACTATTAAATAGTATGAAATTAAAATATGATTTATAATTTAGATGAAGAATCACAAATAATATGATTAAATATGACAATAAATTTCAATTTACTTTCAAATTATACTAGTTATGATAAATTAGCATTTTATTTGATACGAAAACTATTAATAAAAATGTATATTGAATAATTATTTATTCAAACAAAAATATTAATTCAAGAATTTATTTTATAATTAAAAAGAAAAAATAAAAAATAATATTAAAGACCTTGAATCATAAAATTTCTTCGTGGTCTAATTACTTTCAAAATAATCATTTCTTTTTTATTTTCAATTGAACTGGACGACTTAGTAAAACTAAATGGTTCGAGCGATTCAATCCCTATCTTTTTTTTTGTTTTATCGATTTTGATCGATTCCATTTATTTCAAGTTGTTATCTCATTTTGACATTAAACTAGATATCGTTTGATGATCGAACCTATCGATTGCTTTGTCCTCTTCCTTTTTCTCGCACCTTTTCTTGTATAGCTTCTAGGAAAAAAAAAAGATATAAACTATCTGGTGGCTGATTTTGGAAAAAGAAATTGGAAAGATAGAAAATATTTTAAAATGATATATCTTTATCCACTTGAGTAAAAAAAAACTCATGTATCCTCACTTTTTGAATTTATTTCCGAAAAGTATTACATGTAGTCAAGAGGACTGTTGTTGCGTTCGAGTGGATTCCCGCCAAACCTAATCCGAAAACGTTCAAAGAATTGAGAAAAGTTACTGTGGATGGATACTGTGCAGACCAATGATGCCGCAGCCCACTAAGCTCGTGAGTCGAGGCACCTCTTCATGAAATCCGCCACCGAAAATATAAGAGAAGCGGAGTATTTTTCTCTCTCTTCGTTTGCTAACTCTTCTGTCTTCTTGGCCTGCAGGTCACTAGGGTTTGACGATCTGGCGAACTGCGCCGTCGACGTTTCGACACGATGGTCGTGGAGGAGTGACGACTACGAGAGCGCCAGAAGTACCTCAACCGTCTTCCTTCAGAGCTCCTCTTTTGTTCGATGCAAACACCAGAGGAAGAATGGAAATGAAGACGAAAGATAGAAGAGGAAAGGGGATTCGAGCTCCCGGCAACTCCAACCAAAAGACACTTTTATTATTTTCCAGATAAGTCTTCCCCTTTACAACTTTTCTATTTATAGTCTGTTTTATTCAACCTTTTCCTCCGTCTGATCTACTTTTACATTTCAAAGTTTTCGAAGTGCATTGGTTTTCTTCTCAATCTCTTCTTTCTTCCTTCGCCGATTTCTTCTCCTTTGCTGGTTTCTTCTCTTTCTACTCATGTTGCCGCTGTTCTGTTTTCTTCTCTTTCTACTCCCGCTGCCACTGCTTCTGTTGCTCCTGTTGTCGCTGCTTCTGTTGCTTTTATGTCTTCCCCGCTATTTTCTTCTCTTTTTATTTATGTTGCTGCTGCTTCTGATGCTGTTACATCTACCTCTTCTACTTCTGTTTCTAATTTTTTTCGGGACATAACAAGTGTCCTCGTCCTGCCCCAACAGAGGAGGAAGGGTAGATTTCTTAAATATTAAAAATAAAATAATTTATTACTTAATATATAATATATATACTATGGGAAAATTAATCAAAATGCAGTAATGTTTGGCCGAAAGGGTAATGCATAGAGAACAAAAAAAGGATGATCGACATATTTTTAATTTAAGATTAAATGCAAAAATAGTACATGAAACATAAAAGAGATTAATTATTTCTTAAGAATAGAAAAGAGTAGGAGCCTATTAAAATAAGAACAAGAAATTAGAGTTGACGTACTAATGAAACTTCTCATAATCTTTGGAAATATAAAAAGATGTTAATATCTGAATCTCAATGCAACAACACATGCAACCTTCCGAATTTCACATCTAACAGTGATTTCGCATAATATATTACACCTCCCGAAATTCAATCGTTAACTAATTAATTCATCGTATCTAAATACACATTTTAAATATAAAAAAATATTACCAACAACATAAAGGAATTAATTGACTTGTGGAGCACATGATCCAATATGGAGAAGAAAGGGACGGTCGTAGTAGGTTTTTTAGTTCGTGATCCGAGGCTTCGCCTCCCAAAATGGACGGTGTAATATTTTCGTCAATTAAGTTTTCAACCTCATCATTTTCTTACAAAAAATCATGCATAGTGTGATTAGCTGAAGGAAAATGATTAAGTAATCACTTAACAAAAAACAATTTAATATGTTAGTACATCCAAAAATTTTAGTTTTAAACTCCATTTACTTTTGTGAAAATATTTTTTATTTGCTTTTGATAACTAAAAAACTAATTTGATCAACAGAAAAATAATACTCTATTAATAATAAAATAAAATTTGAGAAACTAAATTACCCTTTCAAAAATAAAATTAATTTTCTTCTCACAAAGTTAAGAAAACTTTTTTTTGTAGCATAATAAATTATTTTTTGAATCACTTTTAAAAAAAAATTTATTTTTGTGGAAACAAACAAAACCTTAAACTCTATATCGTTAGATTTGAATAGTTGAATTGTACGCCTATACATTAAATCTAATAATAATAATTTAAAATAAAAATGTATGTAAATTACTTTTTGGGTTTAGTGTAACATTTGTCCTCTCATTCCGTTAGACTTACCTTATTATCATTGGACAAAAAATTATCGATTAAAATTAAAGTTATAAAAAGTGAGTACATTATTACCCTACTTAAAAATAAACAAATTATTTAAACCCTTAATATTTGAAGGAAATGATATGTGAATCCAATGATTTTTCAAATGTAACTTCTTTGTTTTTTTAAACGATATCAATATTTTGTTTAGTTTTCAAATCCTTTAAATTTTAGAGAACTTCATATTTATGAAGACACTGTATAAAATGAAAACAACCATTATATATTGTAATATAATCAATTATAAATTATATAATTATTGCTAGTACATATTTATAACAAAATATTTAATATATATATATATATATATATAATTTTTTTATATTATTTTAAGATGTTGCTGAGCATAAAATAGTAATACACTTTGAATTAAATTATGATTAAGGGCTCGTTCCGCTTAGCTGATAAAAAAATATTTGATAAGCACTAATACTGATAGGCATTTTAAGTGCTGATATTTATTTTAAAATATAAATAATAACATGTTTGGATAAAAGTGTTGATAATATTAATAAGTAGTTATAATATTTGTTAAAATAAATATTGACTAATATATCCTTAAAGGTATATGATAATAATATTAAAAATATGAATAAAACAGTAATATAGTTGATTAAAACTAATAAGCTAATAACTTTGGAAATAAGCAGGGGGATCTGCTTATTTTTTTTCAACTTATAAGTAGTTACCTAACAACTTATAAGTATATTTTTTTAGTTATTAAACATGTAGATTTTTTAAAATTTACTTATAAGCTTAGCCAAACAGGCTCTGAGTGTGGTTTGAAATTTTTTTAACAATATTTTATATCAAAATTACGTGTAATTTTAGCTAAAACCTATACTATATACATTCATACTAAAATAATTAGGTATAACTTCATCTGGTGAACTTTGTTTACTTAAATAATTATTAAGGAGAAGGAAATGTAATGAAAGGAAAAAATTAAGAATAAAAAATACAAGAAATAATTTTATTTGGATTTCTAATAAGAAAAAAAAAAGAATTATAGTTTTTTGTTGGACCAAAATATTTTAATGTATATATTTATATATTTAATTATATAAGATTAAAAGTTTTAACATATATATTTTTTATTTAGAAAATAGACTAATGGGGAAATGAATGTGAATAGATCCATTACACTCTTTAAAAATATAATCAAATGAAATTAAACATTAATATATTTAAAAATAATATGTAGGTTAATCATACTCATACAAAAATTAAATGAAAAAACGAATATAATCTTTTTTATTTCATCATAAAAAAATCAACATAACGATTGAAGAAAAAAAATGTAGCAAGCAAAATCGTAAATCTCATTTCCCGCGACGTTTCATTTCGGGTCAGTGGGTTTAACACGTGCCGGAGAGCGCCCTCCGGAGCACGTGCGGGCCCGCCGGATCCCGCCATTATTTAGACGACGTCCGGCGGAAGCCGCCGTCCCACTTTGCTGCTCGCTCCCTCGTCGCCTCTGCTGTTTGGACTCAACCAGGATTCCTTTCGCCGGCGGCAATGGCGAACGCCTTGCAGTCATCGTCGTCTCCGGCGCCGGTCGCTCTGCCGTTGAAGGATGAGCTGGATATCGTGATACCAACGATCCGCAACCTCGACTTCCTGGAGATGTGGCGGCCCTTCTTCCAGCCTTATCACCTCATCATAGTCCAGGACGGCGACCCGGCGAAGACCATCCGCGTCCCCGAGGGCTTCGAAGACTACGAGCTCTACAACCGCAACGACATCAACCGCATCCTCGGCCCCAAGGCCTCCTGCATCTCCTTCAAGGACTCCGCCTGCCGCTGCTTCGGCTACATGGTCTCCAAGAAGAAGTACGTCTACACCATAGACGATGATTGCTTCGTGAGTCTCCACTGCCGACATTTCTCTTTGGATTTGATCTGGAAATGGTAGTAATGATTGATTTTGGTACCGAAATTTATTTGAGAGATTACTTTTCGAGCATTCATACTTGTTGTCTTTTCCATCAGCTCAATTTTTTTTCTTTGATTTGGTGATTTTGATCGTTTTTTATTGTTCTTTTGCGCACAAATTGGGATTTTGAATCTGGAAGTGGGAGTAGGAGGAATAAATTATTGACAGTTGAGGCGAATTATAAACTGAGGTGGATGTTGAGAAGGGAAAACTTGTTGAATCTAACCTTCTTTTGGGTAAACTCATTGGGGAGAAAAGATTTGATTTTTCTGCGCTATTTCGGTGCGTTTTTTTTTTCTGACGATGAGCATTTCAATCTGAGCTGAAAACGGGTTTGCCACTTTTTCTTTGTGCGTGAACTTTGGGTTTGATTTTAAAGTGGAAACGGAGTTGAAATTTGATGAAAAGAATTGATTTTTTTCCCTTATTGTTTATAAATTTTAACTGACTCGTCGTATTCTACATGAGTTTGATGTTTTCTGATACAATTTTGGGGGAATCATGATAGATGGTTCTTTTTGCCTGTGTTAAAATACTGAAATTTGACATATTCTCACTTTGAAATTCAAGGTATAATTATTTTTTGTTATTACGTACCTGCCTTTTGAAAGTAACCCGAGCTTCTGATTGTTAGTTTGTGCAGTTTTGTTTTAGATTAAAAGAAAATATCAGATAGAACAGATTATTTAGCATTCTGACTTGTGGTAATGCAGCAGTACTGCAGTAAGGGTTCAATGCTAATGGCAAAGGCAAATCAGGTTTTTTCTGGTTGATGAAATTAATGACATTTTTATCCCCTGGTTAGGTAGCCAAAGATCCATCAGGCAAGGAGATCAATGCACTTGAGCAGCATATAAGGAATCTCCTTACTCCGTCAACCCCATTATTCTTCAACACTCTATATGACCCCTACCACGAAGGTGCCGATTTCGTTCGTGGATATCCTTTCAGCCTCCGGGAAGGTGTTCAGACTGCTGTTTCTCATGGACTGTGGCTCAACATTCCCGACTATGATGCTCCAACCCAGCTTGTCAAACCTCTTGAGAGGAATACCAGGTAGCAGATCTGAAAATTTGGATAAATTGATTATTAGGTTATCAAAATGCTAGATATATCTAAGAAAAATCATCATTCCTATATAGGTATGTTGATGCTGTTCTCACCGTACCAAAAGGTACATTGTTTCCCATGTGTGGAATGAATCTGGCATTTGATCGTGAGCTAATTGGTCCTGCAATGTATTTTGGACTTATGGGTGATGGGCAGCCTATCGGTCGTTATGATGATATGTGGGCTGGGTGGTGCGTTAAGGTCAGTAGATGTTCTTCACTTCTCTTCTCACTTGTATGTATATTCTAATTTTTTGACTTTTTGCAGAATTTGTTGCTGCTGTCAAGTTTCTTTTCTGTTTAATAGCTTTCCTTAGCTCCCAAGTCCCAACTTACTAGTAGGTTAATGAGCCACAGCTCAATACAGCCACTACACATTTATCCCTTATGCTACTTGTTCCTCAATGCTTTCATATGAAAACTGACTTGTGATTAAAACATCAGAGTAATTCTTTTGTTTGGATGATGAGAGTATTTATCAGAGACAAAGAGAGTTTTATGTTGCTTTTTTTCTCCTCCCTCTAATCTCTCTTCCTGTATATTCATCTTTGTATCTGTCTCTCCTCTATCAACAAATCGCTGTAACAAACTTTGCTAAAATAGAAGCTTCTATGTTTGTTAATGCCGAGAGAAAACTTCTAGAGCTTTATTTCCTATCGTTTAAATTCTCCTTCATCAATAAAGATGCATAATTTACTTTAACATCTATAAACCTTTTTTTTTTTCAATTCAGAAATATATGCATTGGATTGTTGAACTCTGTCATGGTATCTTTTAGGTCATCTGTGATCACTTGGGGTTGGGAGTCAAGACAGGCTTGCCATACATCTGGCACAGCAAGGCCAGCAATCCATTTGTGAACCTGAAAAAGGAGTACAAGGGCATCTACTGGCAGGAGGAGCTGATACCATTTTTTCAGTCTGTAATTCTTCCAAAGGAGTGTGACACAGTGCAGAAGTGCTACATTGAGCTATCAAAACAATTCCGGGGCAAGCTTGGGGGTGTTGATGATTACTTCAACAAGCTTGCAGACTCCATGGTCACATGGATTGAGGCTTGGGATGAGCTCAACCCATCTCAAAAATCTGGTGATGTTGTAGCAGAAAAACCAAGTGGCCCTGCCAACAGGAAGTAACTTGGTCTGCATGACCAAGTAATCATCCATACCAACTCTATAGTGCTACTGGACTTTTTATATTTGATGTAACTGTGCAAGTTTACTTTGATAAATAGTCATATAACGAGGGTAGTTAATGTGAGGGTTTGAGACCTTTTTACGTTTTCATTGACTGAGAGTTTCGTAACGTGAGTGCAGCATGTTGTGTTACCTGTTATGACAATAAAGTAAACTCCATATGTTAAGTAAAAGATGGTTATATGGTGGTAGCATGTGATGTGTTTGCTTTCGGAGTACTCTGTTCTTCTCACTTCATGAGCATTGATTATTTCCTTTAAACGTCCCTCTGTCTTCTACTTTTTCTTGCTGTTATAAAATTGAATCTCGAAACACAAATGAATGATGTGTCATGTAGATACTGGCATTAAATGCCAACTGCATTGTGAAAATTGCCTCTTTGAAGGTCTGGTTTCTATTTCACACATTTCTTAATGCTTCTAATTCTGCACAAGAAATTGTAGAAGAAGAGGTAAGACTTGTTGGGAGGGGTTATATCTTCTTCCAGGAGTTGTACAACTTCTTGTGATGTCCATTACTGTTGATAATGCCTTGAATCTTAATTCAGTGGAAACTCATATGACTCCTGCGCATCACATCCGTCGAATATTTGGGGCGGCGAAGCCGTCCGTCCCCTACGGGGGTCTCGCTGCCCGGTCAGCGAGTCTGAGGGGATTTAGGGGGGATCCAGGGGGATCCCCCTGCGGGGGCTCGTGGGCGGAGCCTCCGAAACCTAGACAGCCTTAGGGCTTATGTTTCTTATTTTGTATTGGGAATCCATATATAAACTCCTTAGGGTTTGGGTTATTCTGTATCTTGTATCATCTGCTATTTTTTCACATCAAAAAAACAACTCTAGCCGTCGCCCGAGGACGTAGTCCAGTTAAGGGTGAACCTCGTAAATCTGTGTGTGTTCTCTGTGTTGATCTCTCTCGTCTATTTTTTCATAACAATTACATTTCTGAATATCATTATTCATGCCGAAAAGGAAAATTTACACACAAAAAGCTCGCAGGTAAAACAGTCATCAATGTGCAAAGCATTTGGAAAGAATATCATTTCTTGTTCATTTAAAATTCATGAGCACACATGGGCAGACTGCAAGCGTTTGTCTCCGTTTCACATTCAAGTTAAACTGATAAAGGAATAGAAAGTGGTGGCTATGATTATTATACTTCTACATTTAACCAATCTGCAGCATGCAATGAAATATTTTCGAAGGGTATGCTGCAGAAAAGAAAATACTTATAAAATACTAATGTTGATCAGTATTTTCAGAGCTAAAGCTTATTCTAGAACATAAATAATTACATATTTGATTAAAAAATGTTGACAATAATCTTTGCTAAGAAAATACTTGATAAGATTTTAATATAAAATTGATCATGATACTTTGAAGTTTTATTTAATTAGAACATAATATTTATAAAATTTAAATAAAACATCTTCAAATTGTAACCTAATATGTTATATTTATTAATATAACTTATAAAACTATTTGACAAATTGGGTTTTTAAACCTTATTATTAAATTTTATCAATTGTTTATGTATTATCAAAAGAAAAGAGGAGATAAATAAGAAAGAAAGAAAGATAATGATAGTATTTAAAATATTAGTAAATGAGTAATCTAGTTGACTATATTGTATCAACTGAAGAAGTAAAAGGGCTATTGTAAACACTCCCGATCTATTTAAAAAATAGTTCATTTTGAATCCATTACCCGCACAAATTTAAAACGCGTCTTAAATGGTAAGGAAGGATATTACATATAAGCACATGATCACATGTGTTTTGTACATGTGAGACTAATTTTCATTCTCATCATCATCTTGGGGTCTTATAATCTTCTCCTCTTCAGAGCTCAACGTCCTCATTGATTCGACCCACATGGTTCAAGTGAGCACGCGAGGTTGGTTCTGATACCTTATGTAACACCCTCGATCTATTTAAGAAATTATTCGCTTTGGGCCCATGACCCGTAGGAATTTAAAACGCGTCTTGAATGGTGAAAAAGGTAGTCACTTATAATCTCATGACTACCTTCGTGTTTTGTCCATGTGTTATTAACTTTCATTCTCATCAATTCCAGGTCCTTAAAATATTATAAGACCCCAAGATAATGAACACGAAGGTGATCATGGACTTATATATAGCATCCTTCTTTACCATTTAAGACGTATTTTTAAATTTGTGCTGGTCATGGACCCAAAGTGAACAAATTTTTAAATAGACCGGGGTGTTTACAGAAGTTATTAGAGCCAACCTCGCATGCTCACTTGAACCATGTGAGACTCAACGAGGACTTTGAGCCCCCAATTGGAAAGATCGTAAGGATTCGAGATTGATAAGAATAAAAGTTAGTCCCACATGAATAAAATACGAAGGTGATAATCAGCTTATAAGTGACTACCCTCTTCAATATTCAAGATGCATTTTAAATTCATACCAATCATGAACCCAAAGCGAATAATTTGTTCAATGGATCGAGGGCGATACAGTTATACTATTTTCTTATTTATCAACTTATAAGTCACAAATCTTCTTTACCAGCCAAACTTTCTAAAACAAATAATAATTGTATGAACTCATAACTTATTCGCACGTCATGTGAACTCAAATTTTAGTTGTCTGATATTAAAGTATATGATAATCAATTTATTTCTTTTAAAAATTATTTTAAAAATATAAAATTAAATAATATTATATCAAAATTACGTATTTAAAATTGAATGATGAATATATAGATTTATATCATTTCTATACGTTAGGGATTCACACAAACATTGAATCCAAGAGGGCCCTCTGATTGTTGGGCTTAAGACTTCGGCCTATATTTGTTGAGGAAAACAAATAATGCTAAGAGGCTTCGGGATTCGGCCTATGCTCGTTGAGCGTCGGCCTTCGAGCATTGTCCTGAATAGGCCGTGGGCCTCATTAATTTTGATGTAAAAGAAGTTTTCTTTGTTCACTTGGGGAAAAAATGACAATAACAAGAACACGCAAAAAAAAAACTATACAACTATGAAGAAAATAACAAAGATAAAAACTGATTTAAATGAAGAATATTATCCAAATATATGAATTTTATATTCACCAGTTGGCAGCTTAATTTTATGAGATTGACAAAATAATGTTGTCAGTCAAAGGCAAAAGGAAGGATCCTAATTGGGATTTGTATATGGAAAATTGGAAACCAAAGTGGCAAATGTACATCTTGTCTCAGACAGACTCGAAATCAATGTTCCATATTGTTGTTGTTGACAATGTAATGGTAATGGACGACAGCACGTAAACCTACCATCAAATCTTGTCCCCCCCCCTCTTGACTTGACCCAACCTAAAAATAAAGGGAAAGACTTGGGGCTTCAATAAATTTCCTTTGTGCACGGTGAAATCTCGAAAAATTGCACCTGTATTTTTTATGATCATGATAATTAAATTTTGGTTATTACTGATGTATAATTGTCCCGAGACTTTAAATAAGTATTTTTTGGCTGGCAGCGTACGCGCACAGGGTCCTTCCGGGGGCAGCGGAAGATGTAGAAGACATTGCGAGATTGTGGGATGGAGAAAAGAAGTTGGAAGGTTTTATAGACATGGACTTTTAGTGTGGTGCTCGTGCCGTTTTCTTATCAATCGGGTCGCGCTAAAAGTTTTTATTCATTATTATGGTTCGGTCTAGCACAATTTTGAAACATCGCACTCTATCGGGTTCGTCATTTTTATTTTTTAAAATTTTTATTTTCATGTTGTTGTATAATTAATATTTTAATAATTTAGCAAATATTATAAGTGTAATAATATTATACAACTATAATATATTATATAAGTATAATATAACGAGAATCTATAAATACAATACTATTAACATATAAGTATAAGTTTATATAGCATATACTAATATTATATATATTATATATTATAGAAATTTTCGATGTCAGGTCATTGTCATTCTTATTTTTTATATTTTTTAATTTATTGTATAGTTAATATTTTAACAGTTAAACATATAATATTAAGTGTAATAATATTATACAACTACAATATATTATATAATTATAATATAATGATAAAATATTTAAATATAATACTAGGAACATATAAGTATAAGTTACTACAATATATATTATATAGTGTATAAATTTTGGAGGTCAAATATAAAAAAAACAAATTAAAAAATAAAATCAGATTAAAAAATCGTGCCATAGCGGGTTGGGCCTGGGCCATTGGGCCCCATATCATATCGTGCCCAATTTTCATTGAGTCAGAATGAAATTTGGTCGTGTCGACGCCCGTGCTCGGCCGGCTGGACCCAACCGAGAGTTCATCTCTACTTTTACTTTGGCCAAGAAGACACTCCAAACACCTCCAACAACAAATGAGAGAAACGTTTTTATATAAAAAGATTTTTTTTTGGAGGGGGGAGGGGCCGTATGAGAGGACATGTTAAATTGGGAGTAGCAGAACTAAACTTGTCACCATTTTTGTGGCCATTGGGAAAAAAATATCTGTGAAAAATATGATGAGAAATGTTGTGAGCATTGTGATCCGCCACTTTTGTGTCATCTCAAAAATTGTCATAACCTTGTGATGGATTTGTAATCTCATGATAATTATTATCGTCACATATTGGTCATTAAATTGTGAAATATATTAACGTTATAATTTTCTCACAAAATCCGTCATAAATTAGAGAAGCTTTGTCATCGCAAAAAATATCATAGATGTTGTAACAGCTTGATCTTTTCAAAATAAAAAAAGTGTCACAATCAGAAAACATATCTCCAACGAAGACAAAGGAGGAGATAACACTGAGATTAAAGAAAAGAGCGAGGAACACGAAGCCACTTTTTGATTCTCCATAAACATAGGTGATTTAGAACTTAAATAATAGGAATGAGAATTTAATTTTTTCTATGTATTTATCGAAAAGAAATGATGAACATAATCTTTAAATTAGATTTTACATGTGATACAATTTTTAGGGCTTGAAATCATTTTCAAAAGTATATATATACATACATACATATATATATATATATATATATTTATTATGAGAGTTGCATATTTTATATTGATGAGATGAAATGTCAATACTGCTATATCCATATTATTTAATTTTGTCCGGATTTATACTCTCTATTTCAAATAAGTTTTTAATAAGTTATATTCGTCCACTAATTATAAATGATATATGGATGTGCAACCTTGAAGTCTATTTTTAGTAAAAATTGATTTCATCTCGATCTGAGTTCTATATATAACATTATGATCGAAATATTAACTCTGCGCTAAGTCAGCCCGAGATGTAGTGTGTCTAACTTGTAAAATATATTTTAAAATAATGGAATTATGATATAAAACTTATTGAGTAGGAAGCACATATACTATAAACACCTAAAAATCACCTAAAACAAAATATCTCTAAACACATAAATTACTAAAGATCCCCTAAACCATAAACATCTCAAAATAACTAAATCCCTAAAGTGCGCCCGCATGTTTGTGTGATATTGTATTAGAACTTGAATGACTTGAAAAGGATAAGTCTGCAGGGAGTAGTGAATGCTTTAAGATTTAGTTGTCACAACTTTTGACATGAAATCAGTAAACGATATTATAGTTTTTTTGAGAATAAATGATAAGGAGATAAAATATGTGAAATTTGTGTGGTGATAATTGGAAGTTTACTTTTTAATGAAAATTAGAATTATTCTAAACTAATGTCAATGGATTAAGTTATAAATTTTAATTGAAATTATGTTAAAGTTGTCCAAGGCTAAAAAAGAATATGTTATTTAATGTTGTCCAAAAGGATATATATTCAATGTTGTAATTATTGTTAAGATGTTATAGACAAACTTTAATGTACTTACATGTCTGTGTTGATGATGAATCATATTGTTTATCTCTAATCGACTTGATTAATGATTCTATACGATTATTCAACTCTTTTCATTTTTTTGGTACCCGCTTAAGGCCCCCAATGTGATATTCATGATCTAACTCATATGGTATTATAAATGTTAATTATGTATTATGTGGTTAATATCTACTATGATATATATATTTTAAAGGTGTGCATTCTAGTTTCAGTTTTCATATGCTGAAAATTGCGAAATTTGACTAACACATAAAAATATATTTTTTTGAAAAGTTTAGAATTTCGAAAAAATTCCGGAAATTATTTTGATATGTTAAAGTATATAAATATGATTTTTAGTAAATTTTAGGAGGAGTTTTGATTAGGTTAAATGAAGATACAAAAACGAAAAAATTATAAAACTATCGATTTTGTTCTTCGACTCAAAATTTAGATTTCGATTTCTTTGAAATTTATTTTTATAAACATTTTCTTTATATCCAAATGAGGAGTAGTTTCTTATTTGTATGTAATATCTTAAGTAAATGGATAAATAAAATAAATGATTTACCCTCATGTCCTATCAATTTCTACTATTTATGGACTATAACAAACACAACTTGCTTAAGGGTAGAACACACTCTAGCTGAAATTGAATCTAGAGATGAAACTTTCTAAAGACAAATTATTACTTTTAGCTCCTTCAAAAAATACAAAACTCCTTGTGTTGTATCCCCTTGAAGTATACTTTTCATAAGATTAGGAATTGAATTTTTAAAAATTGTACGTTAGAAGTTATGAGTAAATCATCCACTCTTGTTGTTTTATGAAATTATTGGTCTGAATTTGTAAATTTTAGAATAAATAGTATTCATAGAATGAGTTCAGGACATTTTTATGTCACAAATTAATGACACTCTATTTTCAAATCCAATTGGAATTAGTCTATATAAAGTAGAAGTTATGAGTTTTACATTGTATATCACACAATATGTCAGGATTCTAAGATGAGACAAAACATAGATAAATCTCTAAATTTTTTGAGAACTCCCTAGAAAAGATAACACTTTAATATTAATATGGGTTTATCCTCTAGAACTATAGTTCATTTAAAATTCTGATGGCTTCATTATCATATGAATTTCGTGAGTTATGAACTAAATATTCACCATCATTTAATCTGCATAACAATGTCATCTTTATGAATTTCCATGGTTAAAATATGATATTTGTATAAATTGAGCATTTAAGAGTCTACTTTTTGATAAAATATGTATTACATGAATATGTGATTTTTTCTAATTATTATGAATTTTATAACTGACACTACTCAATTTGCCATGTACAAGACTGAAATCAAATTGATGTTGAATGGAATTATTATTGATACGAGTATACTTATATATGCATTGCAAGTGTTCTTGAATAGGTTGTATATGGATTCATCAAATAAATGATATCCTAATAATGCAATTATAAGTGATATGTTCTATTATGATATGGATATATGAAGAGATGATGCATTTGCATTTTTATCATGCATTTGTCTTTCCTCTGTCGAGATGATATATTTTCTATAGGGACGATATAAATTTTTCTGAAATGGGTAATATGATATTATAAAGGATAATATATTTTTTGGCAGGGATTATATGATACCCTAAGGGATCATATGACACCTCTGACCAACTGGTGATATGACATATTGCATACATAATTGCAGACGTGCATGACACGAGATATGATATGCTATGAATATGTGATATGTTGATGATGATATATGCTTCATTTTATTATATGATATGATACATATGAAAAATATTTATATTATTTTCCTTGAAATGAGTAGATGATAACTCATAGACTATGAGTTTTCTTCTTACTGAGCTATGGTTTGCTCATAATGTGGGTTTAATATTTTTCAGATCAATAGACCAGTGTTGTGGTTGTGCTTGGTGATCCTCTATAGGGATTGAAGCACTTTTTGGACGAGGTGTAGATAAGACTTAGTTCTCTTATTTGGCCATTTTGTGAGGATGTATGATTCCTCTTGATGTTAACTTTTGTATAAGGATGTTAAATATCAAGAAATATATATTTTATAATGTATATAAATGAGATAGTGCAAATTTGCTCTGAGATCAATATAAACTATTTGTGTTGTGATCACATTTATCATAATATCATCCGATATAGCTAATGAATATGTTACGACACGCTTCCACGATATTATGTTTGATCTACCGTCATAGGCCGCGGTTTGATCTACCGTCATAGGCCGCGGCTTACGGATCACAAAAAATTTTTAACCGGGGTCATGACCCTCAGTGTCCAAGGTTACTAGCATCTGACTAATCCAGAATTGAGGTAAAAAGCATAAGAGTATGTTTTTCTGGTCAAATTGGCAATTTCAGGGATTGATTCCGGGGCTACTAGCTCCCGTCATCCCTAGGATGCACCCATGTTAATCAGGTGTGCCAATCGAACTTGGTTAATAAGTTGAAGTAGTTGTATGACGATACCAACGTCTAAAATCTTATATGAATCTTGATTATTATTGGTTCATGATGACATCTATGTCATAAGGCTTTATATTGCATATGATTATTATCATTTCATATTATGAAGATGTTATTGTTATAAGACTATATATGAATTTTTATCACTATAGATTCATATTATTATGATGATGCTTATGTTGTAAAACTTCATATGATCATGATCATTATTGGTTTATAGTGTGATGATTTATGTTATGAGATTTAGTATGAATTATGATTATTAGTTGTTCATAATATGATTCCTACACCTTATGATGTATTATGCATTATATGTAAGATAAAGAATGAAAAATTTAATAAAGATGTCGCCATTGTGTGCTAATTATCGGGGGTAAAGTAAAATTATGTTACGATGATAGTGTTAGGGACTAGTAGTGTATAGCCAGCAAAATTGTTTAGTTTTTCTTGCATGGATCGCTCCCCTTCATGCAATAAAAAATAATTTTTGAGCATCCTTTCCTTAAGAGGGCACAATCATGGTTCGTCCACCAAGACCTTTGTCAATCTATAGTCTAGGTGAATATAATGATTAACTCTCCTTTTTCAAAGTTACCCAAAATCACTAAATATAATGATAAATAAAAAGATAAATATTTTAATGATGAATGAAATGTTGATGATGATAAAAAAGTACATCATTTAAGTAATATAATAATAATGAAAGTAAATTACATATGATATAAGTATCAAGTGATAATGAAAATAAAGTTATATGATGAAAGTGATGCAATGAAAGTAAAATGTTTTATTACATAACATCAAAAATATGAAAGATGCATTATCCACCCTTTGATCATGCTCTTATTTGATGCATTATCATGATGATGAATGTAATTGATATAAGAGTGATGGTATCCAATGAGATTGACAACAATATACTACTCATCTAATTTTAGATGAATTTTTATTCATTTATCATGGTTAATTTATAATATGATCAAGAGATATTTTATCATGCATTATATCAATTTGTCATAATGTTACTTATTTATTTTTTGATTTGTTCATCTATTGGACTTTATAGCTCACGGGAGTACATCTCTCTTATAATTCAATTTTGTAAGAAATTGATGACGAAGGTGTAGGATCTAGATGACACCAAGAGAGGGATGTGAATTGGTGTATTGAAATATTTTGCTCGAAATTATGTTTATACAGTGAAAATGATTACAGATTGAATGCAAGCAAAACAGATATACAGAAGAAAACAAACACAAACAGATTTGTAGATGAGATTCGGCCGAACTCCTGGCCTAAGTTCCCGCTCCAGTCTTCTCGAGCTCGAGATTTTTGGAGATCACTAAACTCCTTCTTCAAGAGCGAAGACTCCCTTACAACTTCTTTCTCCTTTCTTTCTTTTGAGGGCAAGGAGAGAAAACCTCTTACAATTGAGCTCACTCTTGAACACTCAAATTACTCTCTTCTATTTTGGATTCTCACTAGAACGCTCAGAAGGAGGAACTAACACTTTTAACTTAACCTTACAAGTTTGCTAAACAATTTGCCAAAAGTTATTTTCCAAGACTCTTGGGACTTAGTTTTATACCCTTACATAAATGTCTAATCTCTCTTAGAAAACTAGCCGTTAATGTAAGTACAATACCCTTTGTAGGATGGCACCAAGAGGGGGGAGGTGAATTGGTGTATTAAAATTTTATTATAAACTACGTTTATGCAGCGAAAATGATCACAAATTAAATGTGAGTAAAANGGATGGCACCAAGAGGGGGGAGGTGAATTGGTGTATTAAAATTTTATTATAAACTACGTTTATGCAGCGAAAATGATCACAAATTAAATGTGAGTAAAACATGTGCATAGAAAGAAACAAACACAAGCAGGTTTGTTGACGAGGTTCAACCGAACTCCTAGCCTACGTCCCCGCTCTGGTCTTCTCGAAATTGAGAACTCCGGAGATCACTAAAACTCCTTCTTCAAAGGGCGAAGGCTCCCTTACAACTTCTTTCTCCTTTTCTTTTCGAGGACAAGGAGAAAGAAATACTCTTACAATTTGAGCTCACTCTTGAACAGTCAAATTTCTCTCTTCTTTACTGGATTCTCACTAGAACACTCAGAAGGAGGAACTAAGACTTTCTACTTAAGCTTACAAGTTTGCTAAACACTTTGCCGAAGTTATTTCCCAAGACTCTTGGGACTTAGTTTTATATCCATACATAAACATCTAATCTATCTCTTAGAAAACTAGTCGTTAATGCAAGTACAATACTCTTCACCTACTCATCGGTCATCCGCTTCTTCTTCATCGGTCGACCGCTTCTCTGGTGAAGTCACCCATCAATCTGCCGTCTGGTGCATCGGTCGTCCACCGTTCACCTTCGGACGTCCGCAGTCACGAGCTTCAGCCATAGTTCCTATAGGTCGTCCACTATTTACCTTTAATTCTTCGGACGTCCTTTCCTTCTTCACTGAGACTTTCCGACCGTCCACTTATTCTTTACTGAATTCCTCGGATGCCTTTACTTTATCTCCCATATTCATTGGTCGTCCGCTCATTCTACACTGAATATCTCGGGCGTCCTTTCTTTCTTACAGACATCTTTTGGGCGTCCGCTTATTCTTCATTGAATACATCAGACGTCCTTTTTGTCTTTTGACATTCTTCTGTCATGTTTTGGTCGTTTCTGATAACTTTCAGTTATATCGGATGACCTCTCTTCTCTTCTGTCAACTTCTCTGGTTGACCATTGTTTACACACAAACACATTGGATGACCTAACTTGACTTCTCTTCTTCCTATCTACTTCACTAGTCACCCACTGCTTTAACTCGGACGACATTTGTCTTCACTAGGAATACTACGGTCAACCGTTGTTTCCTCCCACTTACTTCAGATGACCTAACTTCCTTCTCCTGAATATCTTTGGTCGTCAAGTGCTTCCATACTGAGAAGTTCGGACGACTTTTATTGTTCTACTATAATCATTGGACATCCACTATTCTTCACTAAAACTCCGTGGGCGACCTCTCTGACTTCTCTTCAACTTGTGCACTCCATCGATCGTCCGTTGATATGACTCTGATGCTTTCGGATGACCTTTGTATTTAATAGGTAAACTTCGATCGTCCATAGAAATCTACGGACGACCTCTCATTACTTGTGCATTCTTTTGGTCATCCACTGCTTAAATCATGAAGCTCTTGGACGACCTTTCTTTTCACCTGGGGTATTTTGGTCGCCCATTGTTTTCTCCTTGAAATCTTTGGACGACCTCTCCTGCCTTCACTTTAAAAATAACTTTCGTCATCCTCTTCATAGGGCGTCCACTTAACCTTGGAGCACCCGTTCTTCAACCTTTGTACTGTTATCTTCAAACATTTGGTCGGCCACTTATCTTTACCGGGGACCTCTCTGACTCGACTCTGTCTTCGATCGTCCATTAATCAGCTTCGATCGACCATTCAGTACTTGACTTCATATCTTCAGTCTTTGTTCTTCACTTCGGTCGACCTCTTCACATCCTTAGGGCGACCGCCTCATACTTAGGATTTTTCTTTAGATCTTCACTGTACATAGGTCATCCATTGTTCAACTTTGGTCGACCTATTAGTGACTGAACATAAAAATCATATCTTCTACACATCAAATCAAAGATCATTAGTACAAATTAAGCTTCCTCACAAATTTGTGATTATCAAAACAATCTCGGGAACCTAGATTCAACATTCTTCACCTACTCCTCGGTCGTCCGCTTCTTCTTCGTCGGTTGATCGCTTCTCTGGTGAAGTCACCCGTCAGTCCGTCAATCTGTCGTCTGGTGCATCGATCATCCACCGTTCACCTTCAGACGTCCGTAGTTACGAGTTTCAGCCATAATTCCTTCCATAGATCATCCGCTATTTACCTTTGGACGTCCTTTGCTTCCTTCATGTTTCTTCGTCAAGCTCCTTCGTTCGATCGCTGATTGAACACCAATCCTTTGGTCGCCCAAACTTGACTTGAACATTCTTCTTCAACCTATCTCTGATCGTCCATCACTATTACTCAAGAGCTTCGAATGACCTAAGCTTGACTTTTGCCTTTGGTTAATATCGTCTAAGTCTTCATCGGTCGACCTCTGACAACTATCTGATACTTTGGACGACCTAAGCTTGATTTAGTTTTTCCTTGAAGCTTTCTTAGGTCATCCTTTGATTTTCCTCTAATCCTTCGGACGTCCTTTCCTTCTTCACTGAGACATTTCGGCCATCCACTTATTCTTTAATAAATTCCTCGAACGCCCTTTCTTTATCTCCCGTATTCATTGGTCGTCCGCTCATTCTACATTGAATTTCTCGGACATCCTTTTTTTCTTACTGACATCTTTTGGTTGGTTGCTTATTCTTCACTGAATACCTTAGACGTCCTTTCCTTGTCTTCTTACATTCTTTGATCGTCCTTTGACAATGCTCACCTATAGCGGATGACCAATCTTTTCTTCTGTCAATATCTCAGGTTGTCTGCTGTTCACACCCAAACTCATTGGACGACCTAACTTGACTTCCCTTCTTCCTTTTTACCTCACCAATCGTCCGCTGCTTTAACTCGGACGACCTCTGTCTTCATAAGGAATACTTTGGTCGACCACTGTTTCCTCCCAGTTACCTCGGACGACCTCTCCTCCTTCTTCTGAATATCTTTGGTCGTCCATTTCTTCCATACTGAAGGATTCAAACGACCTATATTGTTCTACTGAAATTATCGGACGTCCATTGTTCTTCATCGAAACTCTGTGGACGACCTCTCTGACTTTCCTTCAGCTTATGTACTCCACTGATCGTCCACTGCTCTGACTCTGAAGCTTTGGGACGACCTTTCTTTCCATCTGAGGTACTTCGGTCGTCCATTGTTTCCTCTCTGAAACCCTTAGACGACCTCTCCTGCCTTCACTTTAAAAATAGCTTTCATCATCCTCTTCATAGGGCATCCACTTAATCTTGGAGAGCTTGTTCTTCAACCTTTGTACTGTTAACTTCGAACCTTCAGTCGTCCACTTTTTTTCACCGGCCGACCTCTCCTGCTTGATTGTATCTTCGGTCGTCCATTATTCATCCTCGGTCGACCGTTCAATACTTAGCTTCTTACTTCAGTCGACCTCTTCACATCCTTAGGACGACTGCTTCATACTTGGGATTCTTTTTTCCAATCTTATATGTACATAGGTCGTTCATTTCTCGACTTTGATCGACCTATTACTGATTGAATATAAAAATCATGTCTTCTGCAAATCAAATCAAAGATCATTAATACAAACTAAGCTTCCTTACAAATTTATAATCATCAAAATAATCTTGGGATCCTAGATTCAACATGAGGCACGTGCGACATATGATGCTCATGATAACATTGCAGCACATGAATACTAAAGTTTCTTTCTATTATTTATTTTTATATGTCATTGAGTTATACTTCTTATTTTGACAATCAATTGAGAGTTGCATAATGAATTAGTGAGATTTGATATTCATATGTTATTATGTCTCTCATAAATATTCATTTCTATTCTTTTTTTTTCACCTTCCACAATAATTATAACTCATTCTTTTATCAGCTAAAGTTTATTTATAAGTTAAAATTATATAATATAAGTATCTCTCTATAGCATTCCTGAAGGCGTATTCTTGCACGTGATGGAGCATATTTTTGAGGGAGTCACATATGTCTTATTTTGATATCTTTTTATTTAAGCTCGACTAGTTTCACATCAAAATTAATAATCTAGGAAAAATGCTAAGAAAGCTATTTATTTATCTATATATGTTGAACTGCTTGTACACCATAAAACAAGCTATTTATTTAAGGTTATTTAAGCATGTCTTTGTGTCGTTCATGAATGTCGTTCATGAATTGTATTATGCCACGTGATGAAGTGTATTTTGAGGGCGCCACAAATGTTTTATTTTGATATCTTTTTATTTAAGCTTGACTAGTTTCACATCAAAATTAATAATCTAAGAAACGCTAAAGGATGTATATAATATATGATGAACTGCATGTACACCATAAAATAAGCTAAATAAAGTATTCATGCAAAGAAAAAAATGTTATTTATTTGAACAAATTCTGTTATTTAAACATTTTTCCTTTAAATTCAATTAAATATCAGAATTTGTTCAAATTTCTATCTTCCGATATGAAAGTTAGAAATTTGATTTTTTTTTTCAGATGGACATAATCTTATTTGATTAACCCACATATGTATGTATATAAATGTTCTCTATGAAGTAATTTAGTTACATTTTATTTAAAAGGTTGATTTCATTTTTCTCACAGCACATATTTTCACTTCACCCCCTAAACATTAATATTACTCACTTACTTCTTATCAACAACTCTGACGTAAACCCAAATACTTAAAAATTAATTATTTATTATAATGAATTTATCCTTTTTGTCCTTATTTAATTTTATCTATTTAAAATTAAAAGTTATGGACGTATCCCGTTTGTTTGTTCTATTTATTTTAATTTAATAGTTGTCGGAAACTGTGATCATATATGCAAAAAGTCCAAAGCAATTTACCAGGGAAGCATGCACTCTGGCAAGTCGGTCAAAGATTTATCAGGGATGAACTCTCTGTACATGACCATGTCCCAAGAAGAAACCTCGAGGCATTCATCATTTTCAGTGTATATATATATATATATATATATATATAAAGCAACGTAAAATAATAAATATAAATAAAAAGGAATGTGTGCATTAATTAATCTCTTAATTAAATGTAAAATAACTTAATTAAGTGAGTTAATTATAAGATTAAATTATTAAAAAATATGAATGACGATTAAGCATATATTAACATTAAAGTGTAATTTTTATAATTATAATAATTTATTATTATTTAAAAAATTAAGTAATATAATAAAACATAATTAGTGTAATATATAATATTATTATTTACTAAAATATAATAAATAATAAAATCATATATTAATACTAAAGTAGATATAGGCCTAAAAGTAGGTTGAAAAGTATAAAAAAAAGCCTTCAAGAAGAACCAATCGAGTTCTTGCCTCTGGCAAGAACTCTGGTTCTCGAATTGACGAGAACCATTAGCGTTGACCGGAACCATGGTTCCCGTCGTTATTACATTTTTTTGGGTGTCTGTTTGGCAGAACCGATGAGAACTAGGGCTGGTTGCCTAAAGATAACTAGGGGAGCATTCATTTGATGTCCCCCATTATAAAAGTGGGCGTGACCTAGCTATGAGAACGTCGACGCGCGGTCGGGCGCGTGGAACTGAAGCATCGATGCATGACTTGAGCGTGCGGCGACGCCGCAGAGTCGCGAAGCATCGATGTTTTGTGGGCAAACAGAGAGCCTGTGACACCAAGGCAATATTGATCGTATACATGTATAAAAAGTCATTGCAACATCTGCCCCTGATGCAAAAGATTTTAAACATCTGCCCCTGATGCAATAGATTTTATCTTCCTGTGGAAATTTTTTTTATTATATATATGTTTTCACGTTGCAAAGATTAAAAGTAAAAATATAATGCAAAAAAAACAGATAACTCATGAAAACAAATTCAGCAAGCACTCTCTCAAATTTGAAAATTGATAATTCATTAATGCTCGAGGTCTACAATTATTCCAACAAAGAGTTGGATGATCATTGGATAAACCTTGTTTTTACCATGCAAATTAATTAATCATAATTGAAATATTTGCATGGTCAATAAAGAGCCATCGTGCAAAATGAAACAATGTAATACTTGCCTTTTACTGTATACATGTCAAGCTGTTCGCCCTAATACATCTTCCTGCAACAAGAAGGCTTTAAAAGGAAGATGACAACGAGTTCTCGTTTTCCAAGTGCACATGTATTACATCAATCTCTTTATTAGGTGGTA
>LTAE01003675.1:2512-31713 GCA_001647135.1 Pontederia paniculata
CGTCTTACCTCGGCGTAAGACTATAGACTGCTACTAGAGCATACTTACTGTTATTGTGATAATTCCACTCAGCTCGATATCGCGTGGCCTCCTAAAATCCAACGCGTCCGAGTCCAAGAACCTAACCATAAGTTTCATAAATGCTTTATTAAACTCATTTCCAATTCAACATCTTGAAATGATACGCTTGTCAATTTTTATTCTAACTAAATGATAACTTTTTTATTTACTTGCTACTTTCATTTTATAACTCAAATTGACCATGATTAACTATTTATTACGACTAATGGGTGATTATGTGACTTACTTTTAACAATTTAACATTAACTTATACTAATCCTACCAACTTATCATAAGGATCATTTTAAAATCTAATTCTTTTCATGCTTAACATAACGACTACATGAATAAGTTATAGAACTCCTTTACTACGTATCACATTTACTCCTAATACACATTCTAAGCTTAACCTTTATATTAGAACTTCTAACTGTGACTTATCACTTTTATATTAGAAACTTCTAATTATAACTCACCGGGTACAGTGTGGAGTGATACTATGCATCCGCGGATCTCGTGAGCTCTAACTCTCAAGAAGTGCGACTATGCGCTACATATCAAATAATTTGAGAGTTACACATACATGTATGTTTATTTATAAAAATCAGCACAAGCTCACATATGAATCATAAGTCGACTCACCGAGTGTGAATCACAATGGAGTCGCAAACACCACGGGTTCGACACGGGAACCCCGAATAACAAGTGAAGTCCCTACGCAACAATTCAGCCATGTTACCTTTCTTGTCCACTTCAAAATCAGCGAGCATAAATCCTTAGAAATCTGCTAGTACCTAATCCCTAATCCTCTTCATAAAAACATTTTGAATAACCCTCGAACTTACCTAGGAAAGCTCACAACTCGTCGGAATTCAATGTGTCGCGAGCGTCGTCTCGAATCTGAAAAAAAAATCAGCACATGTACACATTGGAATAGGCACGCATTTAAATCCTAATTAATTGCTATAACCATTTTGTACATCCTCTAACTTACCTAGGTTAGTTATGGTCAGTCACAACCTGGAATTCCATCAACATCTGATCGGAAATCAGCAGCCACTGTTTCATTACCCAAAACACATAAATTAGCTAGTAGACCTTAGTTCTAACCCTAACCTCATAACTATTGACATACTAGGAAGGAGACGAATGATGTTCCGTCTCCAGCGAAGTCCAAACAGCGGTGAACTCCACCCTCGCAGCGATGATCATTCAGCACCATAAGAAGGGAAAAGGACTCAAGTCAACATTGACGATTCACGAGTGTCATCGGACGAACTCTGAATCCATGAAAACAAAACAAGAAGAGAAGAGGGTCAAGTAGCTCCGCGGACTCAAAGCGTCGCCGGCGAACCCCCAAATGTGATGTGCTACGAGAGAAGAGAGAGATCAGAGCAGCGCCGTCAAGTAGCAATTTCGCCTTTTGTTCGCCGGCGTTACCTCCTCTCGCGAGCGTCCGATGATCGCACGGCTGCTGGAATCTCACTGTCGCTGCTGCCCTGGTTGCTGCGTCGCTGCGTGCGGGAGAGAAAGCAAGAGGGAGAGAAGTGGGGCGGCACTGTAGCAGCCGTAGGGGAGAGAAGGAGTAGAGGGTATGTATCTATAACCCCCTAGGACAGGTGTCGAAGATCCATCGGTCATATCAGAATTTATTTTTGTTTTATTTTTATTCATTTTTTTTTTAAAATGCCACTGTGGGCCTTACTGATAAGTTGGGCCTATTACAACAATAGTTGACAACCTATAAATCACATAAACAAAGATTATCAATTGATGATAACTTAATGAAATCATATGGAACAACATAACTTGATATCAAGTTTAACATAAAAAATCCCTTCCAGTTCTAGATGAGCATAAAGCAGGACACATCGAGTCCATAATCACGAAGTCCTTTAAAATACGAAGATGCATATAAATATTTCTAATATAAATAAAATTGATCATAAATTATAGTTTCACGGCAAACATGTATAAGACTTACAAAGTTCTTGACAATCTTTATCATGAAAAATGTGGGGTATCTTATTGTAAAAGTTCACATGAGCAAACTTAGACATAAATGAATCATGTAGATAACAATAAGATCATATAGGAAATCTTAGCATATCAAGGTAACATATGCTGAAGCAGTGGCAGTGCAATGGAACTTGGACCATCAAGGATGCATTCAAAGAGCTTAGAAATAAAAAAGAGGTAAGATTATAAACAAGCAACCAAAGAAGATGAATTGTTGATCAAAGGTTACGTGCAAGAAAACAATAATATACATTGAAGCTTACAATGACAAGGGGTGATATTAGAGGACTCGAACCCTTATGAACAAGGATAGGGCCGTAAAACAAGGGAAAATTAAAGCAAAATAAATCGAGAATATATGAAAGGGGTTCAGGACGTCAAGAGATAACATGATAGGGCCTACATATTAAGGGATTTTATAGTAAAGATGAACCATTGTAGACATATACTTACAATATTTGAAAGTCGTACAAAAGAGATTGAAATATCAATGAATCATAAAAGAAAGATTAGTCAAAGGATACTTGCCTATACAATCTTGTTGCTACTAGTTGAATATTAGTACTCCAAACTTCGTAACTTGTCAATCTTCCTTCGACAATTTCTCTCCCAAAGGTATACCTTATATGTCGTTAAAATCTACCCATGGACCCTGTTCGTAGATGCCTTAGTTGGTTCTAGCATTGAAGGGTGGTAAAAGATAAGGATAAAGATGGGAGGATGTCCCCCATCTATTTTTTGGGTGCCCTGTTGTGGTAGAAACATGGAGATGGACACATGGGACATGAGTTTTTTACTCAGCGGCAGACACACTTGGGAGATCAATATGAGCGTCAGGCGCACATATGATGCGGAGGGATGGATGTGTGCCGTGCAGTCACCTAAGCCATATGGCTACCGTGTAACCATACTATTTTTGGAGAGAGATGCTACATAGAGAACATTGTATACCTCATCTATTAGAGAATTGGGGCTGGGCAGTGTCCTTTGGTGGTTACCTACTCCCACTAGCATTTCTTGGTATTTCATTTTCCTATACATACTTGTACCCCTTCTTTACACATGTTTAAAGTTTTAATCCAAAATGGTCTACACAAACTAGGTAGTCATCCTTTGCCTCCTCGAAAAAAAGTATAAAGTGG
This sequence comes from Pontederia paniculata, assembly GCA_001647135.1. Taxonomy (NCBI): domain Eukaryota; kingdom Viridiplantae; phylum Streptophyta; class Magnoliopsida; order Commelinales; family Pontederiaceae; genus Pontederia; species Pontederia paniculata. The sequence continues at coordinate 5,734 of LTAE01003675.1, forward strand.
GCAAAATGGTAATTTCACATTGTGTAAGTAGTCTTTCCATGTTACTCATGTCATAAGCTCAATGGATAGAAATTACAACAAAGCAAAGTTATTGACAGTTGTGACCTAGTTATCATTCACTAACATTTCTTAATGCTTAAGTAATTCAATGTTTTAGTTCAAATAGCTAGTTGATCATAGATGGTAATTGATTTCCATAATTTTAAGTAGCATTTACTAATCATATGCTTGCTAAAAAGGCTAGACTCTTGACTCTACTGGTATAATATTGCGGAATCCTTTGGGAAGAATGTTCTTAGTGGCTCGTATTGACTGTGTCGGACAAACATAGATGCATGGTAACTACTGTTGTTTCATGCTTGACCTGTATAAGTGGTCACTGTGCCTTTTTCTCCATTTCTTTGGGGCTGGCAGATTTCCTGTGTGCCAGCCAGCACAGAACAATAGCCACAGTGTTGTGCTGATGAGTTATGACTTATGAGCATATCATGATGCCACTCTAATTATCCTTTGTTTCGAGTTCTATGTTGTGTTACCTAATACAAATATTTCATGATAACAAGGTACAAAAGAATTAGGTGACAGTGGCATTTCATGTACCATCCGACTGATAGCTTTCCTTCTAACTCTTTCACAAGTTAGGCTAGGAATGTGCTCGTATAAAGTGAGTTTACTGATGCATGCCATGGTCTATTGCATGCCGATCAGGAATAGGCTGTCACAAATTGGCACTAACGTAACTTTCAGGATGAGGGTTTAGCATGTATCATTCTTTCAGTTTGTAATGCTCGGCAAGTCAGAATGATTAGTCTAATGACTTGCCTCTAAAACATATAGTTACTTTATGGTCTTACGCTTTGTTTTATATTAGTTTGGGCAGTGGTCTCCACTTAGAAAAAAAAATACTTATGTTAAGATGCTACATAAGTGGAACCACTTATGTTTCAAAGCAGCAGCATATCTTCCTTTTGGCGGTTCTATGGTCTATATGGTCTCAACATAATGGAATTATTTTCAGACGGGAACAATGCTATGTAGAGAACATGGTATCTTTTGCGAGACAGATGGCCAAAGATTGTATGGAGTGTTCAATGTAGTCTTGTAACCACATGTAACCACCGTTCCATCAATAAATTTTGATGGTTGCAAAGCTTGGCAACCATCCTTTTCATTCTCTCTGAAAAAAATGTTAAGGTGCTACAGAAAAACTTTAATTAAATGAAAAAGGATTGTATGCTGTTTTTAATCTGTTTTAAGATTTGATGTGATACTGATATGTTTCATTATTGAATTTTAATCCACATGGATAAGATTTATGGATTTACTTATGGAAGACGGCTATCTAATTTATTCTTATTGCAGGGATGAAGACAATTATTTGGAGTATCACTCATTGTCACATGCCGCGGCCACAGGTTTACAACAATTTCTTGGGTCTGCATGTTCTTATGTGACAACATTTTCACATTACATTTCTTGTTTCAGGTTATGGCATCACCACATGTCAATCATCAGCAGGTGCAGGCATCACCATCTAATGTGCCATATCCATATATGTTCAAAGGAATGAGGGAAGATGAGGTACTGGAAGTCCAAGTTTTTCTTATCTTCACTGAAGGGTTATCTATTTCAGCATGTGACAAGGAAAATATTTGGCAGGTTTGGAAGGCTTCAGGTGTTTTGAAAAGTGGTGTTCATTGTTTAGAGCTCTACAAGGAAAAAGATGAGGATCGAGAAATGTTGCAGCACTTTTCCCAGATTCTAGCTATAATGGAACCTCGTGATCTTATGGACATGTTTTCCTTGTGTCTGCCAGAACTCTTTGAGTGCATGATAACTAACACTCAATTGCTTCAAATATTTTCAAGTCTTCTGCAATCTCCTAAGGTCGTCCGACCCTTCACAGATGTTTTAATTAATTTTCTAGTCAGCAGTAAACTTGAGGATCTAAAGAACCCAGATTCTCGTGCAGCAAAACTTGTTCTTCAACTTTTTAGGTTTTTATTTATTGCTGCTGCCAAATCTCCTACAGAATGTGAGCGCATATTGCAGCCTCACATACCTGTGATAATGGAAGTCTGTATGAAGAATGCCACTGAAGTTGAGAAACCTCTTGGTTACTTGCATCTTCTTCGTTATATGTTCCGATCAATGGCTGGTGCAAAATTTGATGGCCTTTTGCGGGATCTTATCCCTTCACTTCAACCTTGTCTAAATATGTTGCTGTCTGTGCTCGAAGGGCCAACTGGAGAAGATATGAGGGACCTGATTCTAGAGCTCTGCTTGACTTTACCTGCACGGCTTAGTTCTTTGCTTCCACACATTCCCCGTCTTATGAAACCTCTAGTCCTTGCGTTAAAGGGAAGTGATGACCTTGTAAGTTTAGGTCTTAGGACACTCGAGTTTTGGATTGACAGTTTGAATCCTGATTTTCTGGAACCTAGCATGGCTAATGTCATGTCTGAAGTTATACTTGCTTTATGGTCTCATTTGAGGCCTCTCCCTTATACATGGGGTACAAAAGCTTTGCAACTCCTTGGTAAACTAGGTGGTCGAAACAGGCGCTTTTTTAAAGAACCTCTCATGCTTGAGTGCAAAGAGAACCCTGAACATGGACTTCGGGTTATACTGACATTTGAACCATCAACACCATTCTTAGTACCACTAGATCGGTTCATATACCAAGCTATTGCTGCAGTTGTGCAAAATAGTGGTGCCATGGATGCTTTTTACAGAAAGCAAGCTCTTAGGTTCCTTCAAGTGTGTTTGACATCACTCCTGAATTTGCGTGGAAATGTATCCGCTGAAGGTGTAACTCCTGGTACCCTTGGGACATTATTGGTTTCTCCTGTAGATTCTTCTAGACGTCAAACAGAAATGACCGACATAAAGGTAAATGTTAGATTTCATGTTCCATTGTGTTAGCAAACTTTTTCTTGTTACTTTTGCGTACAAGTTTTTGTTACAAAATACTTGTTGCAGCATCACTTCTGAATTTTCATTCTAAAAAATATATGCATGTCAGATCAACTAATAAGCTTCTATTTGTTACAAGTTACAAGTTAATGCCGATGATTATTTTTCTTTTTTTCGTATATCATACTTAGTATCAGCATACTTCTGAGGAGCCTAAATAGATCCTCTTAGAATGCATAGTTGTATGATTCTTTTGGCTATAATTGTCATTGTTGTTGTCAAACTCAATAAGAAGAAACATAGTGGTTAAAAATTGTAGTTCATATGTAACCCAAAATAATCTTTAGTTCATCTGTAAATTCCTGAGTTGCAATGATATCAAAGATTAGACTTTCATAATTAAGATCATAATAATAAGTCATTTGTTTGATTTCTACATCAATGGGGTGTCACATATCTTTGTTTTACAAAAGATTCATTATGAAAATAATTCAATATCAGTAGTACTGTCCTTTTCCAAACATAACAATCCTCTGATTAAAGGTTTTGTGATTTCAAACTAGGTGGTTCAAATAATCATAATGAGTTACATAGCAGAGGTGGTAGAAATGTATAGCATTAAAGAATTCAATGTCAGAATTATTCATTGTAGGTAATGGTACATGCAGAAAAATATGTTTTAGATTGTAAAACAATATAGTAATCGCTTGACGAGGGTATTGAGTGAGGTGGGCAGCAGGTGTGGGGACCTTAAGAAATAAAGGAAAAGACTGACAGTACATGCCAGCTGTAGGCCCAACATACCAAAAAGTTGAATTTTTGTGTGGAAGGCTGGCACTTGTCATTCCATACAAGTACTCTGCATACTTACTTGAAAGTTGAAACTGAAATTTGATGTTGCATTTGCTTGAACAGCCTTGTTTAGTCTGTCAAATTTTCCTGTTTTCTCTTGCTTTGTGATGGGAATTCCTTAAACTAGAAACATGAAAATAGGAGGGTTCACAACTTTTGAAGAGAACAACAGGGTATCTTATATAAGTGACACTTCAATCAGTATTCTTCATCTTGAAAGCTCTACCTTCTTCATTTGTTGCATGAGATTGGATACAGAACAAACGTGTTAGATAATTTTTGAGTATCTACTACTTGATTGTGTACTAGCCTTTTTACTTCTCCGTTTTTCTTTTCTTTCAACTGTTGTGTAACATCACTATAGGCTTTATTGGCTCTGGACCCTTTTTTTCCAAATGAAATGATGCAGTTGGGTCAGCCACCTTTTCTCTGGGAGTTATATTGTGTTTATTCCACCTGCTCATAATGATGTAAGATATTTTCTTGGCGGCTCCAATATTACTCTTTGATCGCTGTCTATTAGCTGAGTTATGTAAATCTTGCATGTTCACATGTTTTTGATCTGAGAGCAGGGGGTTGGTAGCATCATTTTGTGGGTCTCCACCTCCACTGGCGATTTCTTGCATTTTCGGTTTTGGTAGCACATTTATACACCTGTTAAGTTTTAAAACAAATCTGGATGTCTACCAAGCTCAGTAGTCATCCTTTCTTTCTTCAAAAATAAATATTTCGTGTTATTAGTCGAGTGTCTCTTATGTTTTCTGAATGTTGTGGTGCTTGATATGATTATATCAACAATCTGTTTTGATGTATTTATTTTAGTGTTCTATATTAGTTTCTCTTTTAAAATTTATTTTTTAAGATTCTTGTTATTACGATTTTCTAATAATACAATGTGTCAAACTTCTTTTAAACAGGCTGATCTGGGTGTGAAAACAAAGACTCAGCTAATGGCAGAGAAATCTATTTTCAAGAGTCTTCTTATGACCATTATTTCTGCAAGTGCAGATCCTGAGCTTCAAGATGCGAAAGATGATTTTCTTGTTAATGTTTCTCGTCATTTTGCAATGCTTTTCCATATTGATTATACTTCTTGCAGTTCTGTGGGACAACATGTTGGAACCATGGTTACATCAAGTGGTAGCTCAAGTTCTAGGTCAAGATGTAGCATTTCTAATCTCAAGGAATTGGATCCTCTTATCTTTTTAGATGCATTAGTAGAAGTGCTTGCAAATGAAAACCAGTTGCACGCCAAGGCTGCTCTTAATGCTTTGAATGTCTTTGCTGAAACACTTCTGTTTCTCGCACGAGCAAAACAGTCTGGTGTATTGAGTTCCAGGGGTGGCCCTGGTACACCAATGATGGTTTCCAGTCCCTCACTGAATCCTGTGTACTCACCACCCCCAAGTGCCAGAGTACCAGTATTTGAACAACTTCTACCTCGATTGTTGCATTGTTGTTATGGAAGTACCTGGCAAACTCAGATGGGAGGTGTATCAGGAATTGGGGCCTTGGTTGGTAAAGTTTCTGTTGAGACTTTGTGCATTTTCCAAGTGAAAATTGTACGCAGTCTTATATATGTTCTCAAAAGGTTGCCTGTACATGCAAATAAGGAGCAAGATGAGACAAGTCAGGTCCTCACACAGGTTCTCCGTGTAGTAAACAATGTTGATGAGGCAAATAGTGAAAGTCGGCGCCAGAGTTTCCAGGGCGTCGTTGAATTTCTTGCTCTAGAACTCTTCAATCCAAATGCTTCTGTTGTAGTAAGAAAGAATGTTCAATCATGTCTTGCACTTCTAGCTAGCAGGACTGGTAGTGAGGTCTCTGAGCTACTTGACCCTCTTTATCAACCTCTGCTTCAGCCTCTCATCATGAGACCACTACGTTCTAAGAATGTTGAACAACAAGTAATGAATTTGAAATACCTTTTTATTATTTGATCCTTTTGCGAGTTTCAAAGTTGATATTTCCCTCTGCAGGTTGGAACTGTGACGGCACTAAACTTTTGCCTTGCTTTAAGACCTCCTCTTCTTAAGTTGACACCAGAACTTGTCAACTTTTTGCAAGAAGCATTACAAATTGCTGAGGCTGATGAAACTGTGTGGGTTACAAAGTTAATGAACCCGAAGTTAGTAGCAACATTTAACAAACTTCGAACAGCATGCATTGAATTGCTTTGTACGTCAATGGCATGGGCTGATTTTAAAACACCAAATCATGCTGATCTTCGAGCAAAGATCATATCTATGTTCTTTAAGTCCTTGACTTGTCGAACTCCTGAGATTGTGGCTGTTGCAAAAGAAGGCCTCCGTCAGGTGACACGTGGAAACTTTCCACTTAGAATGCTGTTGAATTTGATTTTTTGCATGAATTCTATATTTAATTGAGCGACTAATGTATATTAATTATTCAGAGGTTTTCTGACTTTTCGAACTTTCCTTCAGGTGATTCAACAACAAAGAATGCCAAAAGAACTTCTGCAAAGCAGTCTGAGGCCTATCTTGGTTAATCTGGCACATACTAAAAGCCTTACAATGCCTTTGCTACAAGGATTAGCACGGCTTCTTGAACTTCTTTCTAATTGGTTTAATGTTGCTTTGGGTGCTAAATTGCTGGAACACTTGAAGAAATGGTTGGAACCTGAAAAACTTGCTCAAAGTCAGAAGTCCTGGAAGGCTGGAGATGAGCCTAAGGTTGCTGCAGGTATTGCAAGTTTATGTCATTTATTTATTTTTTGTGTTTTTTTTGTTTCTTCTTTAATAACTCATTCTCTTCCATCACAGCCATGATTGAGCTTTTTCATCTCCTTCCACCGGCAGCTGGGAAATTTTTGGATGATCTTGTAACCATAATTATTGATCTCGAAGGAGCACTTCCACAAGGGCAGTTTTATAGTGAAATTAACAGCCCTTATCGTCTTCCACTTACAAAGTTCTTAAACCGTTACGCCACTGATGCTGTAGATTATTTTCTGGCTCGATTAGATCATTCAAAATATTTCAGAAGGTAAGATGATGATGTTTTAATTACTCGATGTTTCCTGAAGAAATATTTATTTTGATTAATTTCTGATGTACTGTAATTTCAGGTTTATGTATATTATTTGCTCTGATGCTGGGCAACCTCTTAGGGAAGAACTTGCCAAGTCACCTCACAAAATATTAGCAAGTGCATTTCCACACTTCTCCAATTCTGGGGAATCTGTTTTACAATCTAGTTCTTCCTCTGTAAAAGAAGAAAGTGGCTTGCCTGATAGTTCCACTAATCTACCTTCTAGTAACTTTTCTTGTTCTGACAGTTACTTTCATGGACTGGAACTTATTTCCACTTTAGTGAAGTTAATGCCTGACTGGTTACATGGCAACCGTGTGGTATTTGATGCATTACTATTTGCTTGGAAGTCGCCAAAAAGGATTGCTCGGTTGCAGGATGAACAGGAATTGAGCTTACTGCAGGCAAGTTTTTGAACTTAACTAGCTATTTGTATAAACTGGTTAAAGTTCAATGAAACACAGAACTTATTGTCTGATTCATTTTAGAGCTACTCTAGTTAGAATCATTTTTTAGGGTTCATAAATGATTTTTCTGTTTTTATATTTGGGCTGTCTTATGCTTGATTCAGTTGGGATCTTCAAATGTGTAGGTGAAGGAAAGTAAACACTTGGTAAAATGTTTCCTCAATTATCTAAGGCATGATAAAACTGAAGTTGGTGCCCTCTTTGATATGCTATCAATTTTTTTATTCCACAGCCGAATTGACTATACATTTCTGAAGGAGTTCTATGTTATTGAGGTAATATGAGAACTCAATTTCTGATTTTATACTCAGATTATACTTACTGTGTTCTGCATGCCTGAAGCTTGCTGTTGCTGACTCAATATAGGTTGCTGAAGGATATACCCCTAATCTAAAGAAAGCGATACTCTTGTGCTTTTTGAATATATTCCAATCAAAGCAATTTGGGCAGGATCACTTGGTCATTGCCATGCAGATACTCATCATTCCAATGTTAGCTCACTCTTTTCAGAATGGCCAGAGTTGGGAGGTTATAGATCCTTCTATAATAAAGACAATTGTTGACAAACTTCTTGATCCCCCAGAAGAGGTTCTTATTCTTGTGTTTGAATGACTTTGAACTTCATTCATTTTAACTTTTTGTCTTCATACTTCAGAACTGTTTGGAGTACTTTAAAGATCTTGGACATTTGTTTTTTACTTTTCAGGTTAGTGCTGAGTATGATGAGCCGTTAAGAATAGAACTTCTACAGCTTGCTACACTACTCTTGAAATATCTCCAGAATGATCTTGTTCACCACCGTAAAGAGCTTATTAAGTTTGGATGGAACCATTTAAAACGTGAAGATAATTCTAGCAAACAGTGGGCATTTGTGAATGTGTGTCATTTCTTAGAAGCTTACCAAGCTCCCGAAAAGATAATTCTTCAGGTATTCTTGAAACCTATGTACATAGAAGGTATTTCTTATTTGTGTATGTAAGGTATCCAAATGACAATTTGACTTGAATGATAAAACCTCATCGGTGCAGCATGCATTATATACATCCCATAGTTTCTATCCGGTTTCAAACAAAACAGTATGAAGAAACATTAAAACCTTGGGATGAAGATGCTAATAAACTAGATGCTCAATATAATGCCCTAGAACTATGTTACTTGCACTCACTGTAACAATTGAAACACTCGTGTCAATACGACATGACATGGTTGAGATCCACACTGGGTTTAATTGAACCAAATTGGATCTTCCCTGGCATTCATTGCCTTAGTCAATGATCTGCTGCCTGTTTTCACACTTGTTGGAGCTAATGAATCTGATGAAGCCAATAATGAGGGAGCATGTGGTGTATGAGGAAGAAGACAAAGAAAGGGGGAATACATGATTGTCGGGGAAAGAGAGAATGTGGGTAATGGACAAGGTTTTAAGTAGAGTGGGCTGGTATGGGTTATGAAATTCACTTTTTTTAATCTTTTCCTCAGATTATGATCGACTACATTCTTTATGCAGGTCTTTATCGCTTTGTTGAGAACATGTCAACCTGAAAACAAGTTGCTTGTTAAGCAGGCTCTTGACATACTAATGCCTGCTCTCCCTCGTCGACTGCCTCCTGGTGAAAGTCGTGTGCCTATATGGATTCGGTATACTAAGAAAATTCTTGTTGAAGAGGGACATTCAATTCCAAATATGATTCACATTTTCCAGCTTATTGTACGACATTCAGATCTCTTTTATAGTTGCAGAGCACAGTTTGTTCCTCAGATGGTAAACTCTTTAAGTCGGTTAGGTTTGCCATATAACACTACTAATGAAAATCGGCGTCTTGCCATTGAACTTGCTGGTTTAGTTGTTTCTTGGGAGAAGCAGAGGCAGAATGAAATGAAGATTGTACCTGATACAGAGGGCCATAATCAGCCTGATGTGTTTAATGCTGGTTCTATTAATGCTGATGCCAAACGCCCATCTGATGTGCCTGCATTTCCTGATGACATTGGTAAAAGGGTGAAAGTCGAACCTGGTCTGCAGTCTCTTTGTGTTATGTCACCTAGCGGGTCATCTTTACCCAATATAGAAACTCCTGGGTCTGCTGGTCAGCCTGATGAGGAGTACAAACCTAATGCTGCTATGGAGGAGATGATTATCACATTCCTCATTAGGGTGAGTAAATATTCGACTCTTTTTTCTTACTCTACCTGTCAAATATATGGAATGACGACTTGTTAACTCCCATCTCTTTTTTACACCATGCTATAGAAAACTTGTGAGTTCGAAAACTTTCTTCTTTCTCTATGTTTCCAAATATACTTGGTGTCTTTCTAGATAAGGATTAGGCAAACATTTGTTGCTGTCAAAGTCTTAAGGAAAATCTCGACTCAATTTTGCAATTGTTCTTTTGCTAATTAAGTTTGTTTCCTTCATTTCTCTGCATAATTTTGTGTTATTTCATGGAGTAAAGTCTGTTAACATTTGTAAGCCAAAGAAAAGAAAATTGTGTTATCGATTTGCTTTACCCTTGAATATATGCTGACTTATAGAAACTCTTCATAATTTCATAATAAGCCTCCAAAACAAATCTTGCGGTTGAATTGTAGCATAGGCGTGGAAGTCTTAGGAGTCTCCCTCATGCTCTTGCATCCTAAATGATTTCCAAAATATCTTTGGGTGGATGTATCAATCTATGTGCATCCAGCATGGCGCTAGACACCATTGGCAGTAGGGCAGTCAAGGAACAAGTGTGTGATGTCCTTGTCAGCAATCCAGTGTAGAACATAGATGATGTCAGCACTAGGAACACACTTGGCCTTGTATACTATGATGAGGACTCGTCTGCATTGCAAGAGCCAGGTGAATATTTTGATCTTGATGGTTGTGCAGATCCTCCACTGGAGGCTGCAATCAGCCATGAGTGCAGCGGACACTATTGATTATCATCAAGCCAACCTATGATTTGGTTTATCTTTTTTCATCATTTTTCACTTGTTTCCACGTCTCACAAAGTTTTGGATTTAAAAAAGAAAGGATCAATAACAAGAAATAAATAAGAAATGAGTATAAAAGCGCAAAGTAGGCACCAGAGTTTCATCCATTCCCATTTCATCAATTTATTTGAGTAGAAAATATGGGGTTTGGGGGTGGTTGGGATGGAATTTGAAGGGATATTGGTAACTTATTCCATCCCTTCTTACATTCTCTCATCTTTAATGAATAATCCAAACAAGTCCTAAGATAGTTCACTGGAGGTAAATAGACCAGTCACTAATTTAATGTGAACAGTGAAAAAGCATAATCTATAGTTTCAAGGAGATAACTGGAAATAAGTCCTAAAATTACTTTTGTTGATTTATACTTCAGATGTATGGGAATGATAGAGTTTATGATGGATTAGAGGACACTGATCATTTATCTTTTGGGTGCTCTGTAGCACGGGCAGTTTGGTCAGAGGTTGATCTAGGGGTTTGGATACAGCATCTGAGATTGATTTTCGGGGATCATTCAGATGCTTGGGACAAAGGCAAGATATTGAGATTTTCAGGGATCATTCAGATGTGGGGGACAAAGGCAAGATATTCAGACATATGAGTCTAGAATGTAGTGGGTGGTGGTTTTAGCTTATCTATGGGCATTATGGGTGCAAAAGAATAATCGCATTTTCTGGGTGAGAGTTGCTATGTAGATAAAATGATTATTCGTCTTCGTGCTTCGTCTCATGATTGGTTGTTGGCTTTGTAGGAGTTAATAATAGTATCTGTATCAAGTAAAGGTGCTGGTGGAGTTGTAATGTAAATACCTTTTCTTGTAAAACATAAACCTATGTTTGCTTCGAACAGCGCATCTTTTCCCTTAATTTTTTCTGTGCAACCCAGCACCAAGACTTGTCATATATGTTCGCTCTCACACGGGTGAAATTGCTTAGGGTTATTTCCTTAAACCTCCTTTGAACTATCACGAAAAATTGAATTTAACCTTGAACTATAAAATCGGGATTGAACTTCAATTTATCTTGATTGGACATGTTAGTCCATCCGTCTGGTTGCTGTTAGTTTTAACTATTTTGGCTTACAAATGTTAGTTTTGCCCTCAAGAATTTAAAAATAAACTTGCCCCTTGCGTGCAGTGATAAGAATTAAAAAATAAAAATTAATAAATGGATCCTTGCAGGCAGTGAGCTCGCTTGCACCATGGTGCGGGAGCTCGCCTTGTGCGTGAGCTTGCACAAATGAGCTCGCCCTATGCACGAGCTTGCATCGACGAGCTCGCCAGCGCAAGTTCGCACGGGACTCGCCCACACGAGTTGGGGAGTGGGCTGCGGTCATGTCAGTTCTTTTTACTCTTTTTATAACTTTTTTTATGTTTTAAATGAAAGGAAAAAATGATCATTTCATAAATCAAAGTATAGAAAACGGAAAACCTGAAGATAGGATCGAAATGTTCGATTGAAAAAAAAAGTTGACCCAAACTTCTGTCTGGTTTATAGTTTAGGGTTAAATATGAAATTTCGTTATAATTCAGGGGAGGTTTAAGGAAATAATCCATTTATTAATTTTCTGTTACATGTATATGTCTTTATCTTCTAGATTTTCTGCTTTATCCTTATTGTTACTCATGTCTAAACTAACTCCTTCGTTGTGTAGTCAGTAGTCATCCTTTCTCGTAGGAAAAAGATATCATCACAACTTATTTAATTATTTCAGAGTTCTTGCTAACTTGTTTTCTCCCCTTATGTATTCCATTTCATATCCAGTTTAGCTGAATTCCATGACCCAGACTCTTCATTTTTCTTCATTAACTGTGTAAAGCATGCCTTGTTATAATTTTCCTATTGATATCAAAATCGTAATCTTTGTAGAATTGTTCTTTTAAATCAGTTTGAAGAAAATATCATTTCTGATTTTCTTGTAGGTTGCCTTGGTAATAGAACCTAAAGATAAGGACTCGAGCTCTATGTATAAGCAAGCTTTGGAGCTACTAACTCAAGCTCTAGAAGTCTGGCCAAATGCAAACGTCAAATTCAACTATTTGGAGAAGTTACTTGGAAATCTTTCACCGTCTCAGTCAAAAGACCCAGCAACTGCACTTGCTCAAGGTCTTGACGTCATGAATAAGGTCTTAGAGAAGCAACCTCGTTTATTCATCCGTAACAACATAAATCATATCTCACAAGTAGGTCACCGTTTCTCTTGTCTACTTTCATTATAATTCTAGCATTTCTTCATGCCTATCATTCTTACAGGTACTCGAACCTTGCTTTAACAGCAAAACATTGGATGCTGGAAAGTCACTTTGCTCATTACTGAAAATGGTATTTAGTACTTTCCCTCTGGAAGCCTCTGGTACCCCACAAGATGTGAAGATGTTGTATCAAAAAGTTGCAGATTATGTGCAGAAACATTTATCTGCAGTGACAGCATCTCAGATATCTCTTGAAGTTAGTAATGTCAATTCAATGATTACATTTGCACTATTGGTTGTTAAAACCCTGACAGAAGTCCAGAAGAGTTTTATCGACCCCTTCATCGGTTTGCTGCTTCGTGTCCTTCAACGCTTGGCACGAGATATGGGATCATCCACCAGTTCTAGTGTTAGACAAGTATGACATGCTTTCACAGTCAACATAGTTTTTGTCTTCATCCCCCTAAACAAATACTTTTCGTGTTCATAATTTCCCCTTATTTTATTTTCCTGTTATTCTGCATGCTATTACACCTAATAGTCTTCATATCATATTTTTAATCGTGCCCCTAAAACATATTTCTAGTTGTTGGAACCATATAGTACAATCGAGGTTTAAATGGTATTTTATTTTTTATAAATATCCATTTTTTCAGAAGCTAGGAATGCTGGTGCAAACCCAATCTCAGAAAGTTTGCCCATTAAGGATTAGATAGAAGTTGGAATGTTTAAAATGGGATGAAAATTGAACCTTGCTCAAAGATTGTGAGCTTATTTGATTTTAAACCTATAATTTAATTCATCTTAAGTAATCCTTTTATCTTATAAAAAAACTTTATCAGCTGAATCAAGTTTAGATGAATACCGAAAAGAGGGAAACAGTTATATGAACTGAAGAAATGAAAAGGGTGGATTCCCCACTATAATAAAAATAAAGCTGGATTGAGTTTAGGAAATACCTTATTATGTCACACAACATAGGATTTAGGTCATCAGTCTATCAAAATTTGGGTGCCATCTTCTGGCAAAGTCTTTAGTATTCATTTAATTATGACTGGAAATACTTTCATGTCAATTGTGCAGCCTTCTCGTTTAACCAGCCTACATGATATTTTGTACTCAATTTTACTTGATATTTAGCTAGCATTTTTTGAGTTATTTAGCTAACATTTGTATTTGCAATTGGAACCCTTTGCTTACCAACTGAACTTTCTTTCTTCTCGATTTCAACTTATATTGACCATTGGCGACATGTTAAGAAGGAATGGTAAGTAACCATAAGAATTTGTTTTTGTTGAAGCAGTGCTCTTACCTCACTATATTTTTCATACAAGAGAGTTAATTCTGATTTTAAACTTTTTTGCTGATTACACAAATTGAAAATGATTCTCATTTCAGGGGCAAAGGGCAGATATGGATTCATCAGTCAGTTCCAGGGCAAATGGCGATCCTACTTCTATCATCTCTAACATGAAATGTGTGCTAAAACTTATCAGTGAAAGGGTGATGCATTCCCCAGAGTGTAAGAGATTAATTGCACAAATACTGTATGCACTGCTCTCTGAGAAGGGTACAGACTCCAGTGTGCTTTTATGCATACTTGATACTGTAAAAGCTTGGATTCAGGACGAATATAAGCATGCTTCATCTGGTTCTTCAACTGCTGCATTAACTCAGAAGGAGATAGTGTCCTATTTGCAGAGACTTTCTTTAGTAGATAGGAAAAACTTCCCCCCTTCTGCACTGGATGAATGGGATGAAAAATATTTACAACTTCTTTATGGACTTTGTGCAGATTCGAACAAGTAATTTACATGGTTTTACAAATGGATGGTTTCATTTATTCTAACTTTTTCGCTTGAATTACACAATCAAAACAATCTTTCTAATTATTTTTTTCGGTGAATTTCTATTTTTTGTATTCAACAGATATCCATTACCTCTTCGCCAAGAGGTGTTTCAGAAAATAGAAAGGCAGTTTATGCTTGGTCTCAGAGCAAAAGATCCAGCCATTAGGCAGCGTTTTTTCATGCTTTATCATGAATCCCTTGGGAAGACGCTCTTCACAAGACTTCAGTTTATTATTCAATTTCAAGATTGGGAGGCTGTAAGTGATATCTTCTGGCTGAAACAAGGTCTTGATCTTTTGTTGGCTGTCTTAGTTGAAAATGAGCCAATCACGCTTGCTCCAAATTCTGCACGCGTGCCACCAATTATGGCACTTGGCGCTTTTCCAGAGCGCACTGTTGTCCAATCCTCAGCTCCTGATGCAGCAGAATGTGTTGATGGGAGTTCTCTGTCATTTGACTCTCTTGTGTCTAAACATGCACAATTTGTGACTGAGATGGGTAAACTTCAGGTTTGTTGTCGTGTAGCTTGTTCTCCTCTAGTCTGGCATTTGTGTCCAGAAGCGTGCTTCTCTTAGTTTCTTTTTGTTTCCTAGTTCTAATCATGTCGTCCATTTTATTGCTCATTATCTAGAAAAATAATATTCCTTATCACAGGTGGCAGACATTGTTAATTCTTTGAGGGAAGTGGCTTATGCTGATGCTAATGTTGCATATCACATGTGGGTTTTAGTATTTCCAATTGTTTGGGTTACGTTACATAAAGAAGAGCAAGTTGCACTTGCTAAACCGATAATCAACCTTTTGTCGAGAGATTATCACAAAAAGCAGCAGAGTAGCAGGCCTAATGTTGTTCAAGCACTTCTTGAAGGCCTTCATTTGAGTCATCCTCAGCCTCGGATGCCAAGTGAGCTCATCAAATATATTGGGAAGACTTATAATGCATGGCATATTTCGTTAGCTCTCTTGGAGAGTCATGTCATGCTATTCATCAATGATGCAAAATGTTCTGAATCATTGGCGGAGCTTTATAGGCATCTTAATGAAGAAGATATGAGATGTGGGTTATGGAAGAGAAAGTCGATCACTGCCGAAACTAGAGCAGGTCTCTCTTTAGTCCAGCATGGTTATTGGCAACGTGCACAAAACCTGTTTTATCAGGCTATGATCAAGGCAACACAGGGTACATACAACAACAGCGTTGCAAAGGCTGAAATGTGTTTATGGGAAGAACAATGGCTCCACTGTGCCAGTCAGTTGAGCCAATGGGATGTCTTAGCAGATTTTGGCAAAAGCGTAGAGAACTACGACATTCTTCTTGATTGTTTGTGGAAAGTCCCTGACTGGGCATACATGAAGGAGAACGTAATTCCTAAGGCTCAGGTAGAGGAGACACCAAAATTACACACAGCGCAAGCTTTTTTTGCTCTTCATGATAAGAATGCCAGTGGTGCTGGTGAAGCTGAAAGCACTATCGCAAAAGGTGTTGAACTAGCGTTGGAGCAATGGTGGCAGTTGCCTGAATTTTCTGTACAGTCTCGAACACCTCTTTTGCAACAATTTCAGCAATTGGTGGAAGTGCAGGAGTCAACAAGGATACTTCTGGACATTACAAGTGGGAATAAGCAACCTTCAGGAAATTCTGGTGGTAACATGAACAATGCATATGGAGAACTCAAGGATATACTTGAGACGTGGAGATTGCGAACACCTAATGAATGGGACAACATGACTGTTTGGTATGATTTGCTTCAGTGGAGAAATGAGATGTATAATGTTGTAATAGAGACATTTAAGGACTATGTTCAAACAAATCCGCAGCTTCATCATCTTGGCTACCGTGACAAGGCTTGGAATGTTAATAAGCTTGCTCATATAGCTCGAAAACAAGGACTTCATGATGTCTGTGTAACAATACTTGATAAGATGTATGGTCATTCTACAATGGAAGTTCAGGTGATGCATCTGAATTTAAATTTTTTGCAATCCTCCCTAACATGGTTTCTTAGCAGTCTTTAGTATTAATATAGGTGATACCATCTTCTGCAGGAGGCCTTTGTCAAAATAAAAGAGCAAGCAAAGGCTTACTTAGAGATGAAAGGGGAATTAACAAGTGGCCTTAATTTGATTAACAACACTAATTTAGAATACTTTCCTGTAAAAAATAAAGCTGAAATATTTCGCCTGAAAGGTGACTTCTTGCTCAAGATGAATGACTGTGAGAATGCTAATCTTTCTTATTCCAATGCCATAAGCCTCTATAAGCATTTGCCAAAAGGTTGGATATGTTGGGGAAGCTACTGTGATATGGTATGTGAAAATTTAATATTTAACATGTGCATTCTATCTCTCTCTCTCTCTCTTTTATATACATATATATAATGTATGGCGCACAATGCTTACTGTTAGATGTCCACATTAGTGCTGCATAAGTGTGCAGTAATTTTACTGCACACTTTGTCCTGTACAATCATTTTGCCGTAGATATATATATTGAGAGAATATTTATATATATATATATATATTTATTTATATTTATGGTAATAGAATAACCAGCATATCATTTTCTGCAGATATATAAAGAGACACGTGATGAGATGTGGTTAGAATATGCTGTGAGTTGTTTCTTTCAGGGAATCAAGTATGGTGTTTCCAATTCAAGAAGCCATCTTGCTCGAGTGCTTTATTATCTTAGCTTTGATCCACCTACTGAACCAGTGGGAAGGACATTGGCCAAGTATTTGGATCAGTTGCCTCATTGGGTTTGGCTTTCTTGGATTCCACAGTTGCTGCTTTCCTTGCAAAGAAGTGAAGCACCACATTGCAAGTTAGTTCTGTTAAAAATTGCTCAAGTGTATCCTCAGGTACATCCCGAATTTGAAGAATATTTTGATCCCTTAAGAAAAAAGGGAATTTTGTTTTCTAAGGGAGAAGAGAAAAGAGAATGTTAATATTTTGTGAATACTTTGTAGGCTTTGTATTACTGGCTCCGTACATATTTGATGGAACGCCGTGATGTTGCTAATAAATCTGAGATTGGGAGAAATATGGCATTGGCGCAGCAGCAGCAGCAGAGAATGCAGCATGCTGCCTCAGCAGGTACTGCTGCTTCACATAGCTTAGGTGATGGTAATACAAGGGCCCCGAATCCTGTTGGGTCTTCATTAGCTTCTGAAAGTCAGCTTCATCAAGGCTCTCAACCTGCTGGTGGTGGATCGCATGATGGAAATATTCAAGGACACGAATCTGAAAGGGTTACAGCAGAAGGTAATGTTAGCATGCATGAACAACCGCAACAAAGTTCAACTGCTGCTGAAGGTGCTCAAGTACCTTTTAGGCGTAATAGTGGACTGGGCTGGGTAGCAGCTTCTGTTGCTAGTGCTTTCGATGCTGCGAAGGATATAATGGAGACTCTGCGAAACAAGCATCCTAATCTGGCTGGTGAACTTGAGGTCAGAGTTTTCGTGTTGCTTGCATCTGCATTTTGTTTCACATGCTGCTTGATTTTGTGTAACCATTTTTCATAATGTAATTAAAATTTTTAAAAATTATCAACATGTGTTCTTTGAAATTTTCAACTTTTCAAATTTCTCATAATCCTTGGTAATTTCTTAGTTACATTTTGATTGCTAAATTACTTGTGCTGATTTTTTAGTTTCCATGTTAATTGTACTAAATAGTGAACCATCTATGAAACAGGTTATGTTTGTTCGTAGAATGCACTAGATAGAGAAGCAAGTAGTTATAGTTAATTCAAGTGCTTGTTTCTTACTGTGCATGTTCTACATAGTACAGAAATATCATCTTTTTGGCATTGCTTAATAAGTACGGATTATTTTTGTCAGTTGCTTATCAGTATTACCTGCATGTTATCATCTAAAACAAAATTCCTTTTGCATCATGAACCAGATTACAAGGGTCATCAACCACATTTATCAATAATATTTCATACAAAGTATAAATACATGTTTTCCAAGTAATTGAGACGTCAATCTGGGTTTGCTAGTTGGAAGATTGTGTTGAGATCATTTTGCCTGATACTTTAAGAAAAAAATCACCTTTCAGGTTTGCTTGTCATGGCTAAAACCTTTTGATATGAATGGCTACATAACCAAACCATTTATGTGTGTCTAATTCCAACTAAATTTCACATATTTTGGCTATTTTACCTTGATGAGGTCGTTTGGACAATTTGCCTTTGCTTTTCTATGTCAAGCTATGCATGTTAATTGTCATTAATGCAATCTAACTTGCCATGGAATTGCAATTGTCTGAAATAGAAAAAAAGGCTCAGACCTTTTCATATTATTTGTTATTGGTTTCTTAACATATCATCATCTGTATCACACTAGTTTATTAGTATGCTTCTAAAGTGCATTTTTTTTATTTCTGATTAATGAAATAAAGTGTCATTTATATAGTATATCTTTGGAGTGAAAATTAGGTTTCTGTAGCACTGTACTTCAAGGTTATTTGATGCATGGTAGCATCAGAAGACATCAGGACTTTGGCAACTTGATTCCAACATGTTAAGTTATACAGACTGATTTCTATTTGTTCTCAGGTTTTACTCTCTGAAATTGGTTCAAGATTTGTTACACTTCCAGAAGAGCGACTTTTAGCAGTGGTCAATGCACTTCTTCATCGCTGCTATAAGTATCCAACAGCCACTACTGGAGAGGTTCCACAGTCTCTGAAGAAGGAGTTGTCAGGTGTTTGTAGAGCTTGTTTCTCACAAGATGCTGTGAACAAACATGTTGAATTCGTACGAGAATACAAACAGGATTTTGAGCGTGATCTTGATCCAGAAAGCACAGCAACTTTCCCTGCTACCCTGTCAGAATTAACGGAGAGATTGAAACACTGGAAGAATGTTCTTCAGAGCAATGTTGAAGACAGATTTCCAGCTATCCTGAAACTTGAAGACGAGAGTAAAGTACTGCGTGATTTTCATGTTGTTGATGTGGAACTTCCAGGACAGTATTTCACTGACCAGGTAGGTTTATTCCTGATATCAACATGTGTATTCTCCTTGTAATAGGTGTTCTATCCATTCAACTTCATGTTTCCCTTCCAGGAAGTTGCTCCTGATCATACAATTAAGTTGGATAGGGTTGGAGCTGATATTCCAATTGTGAGGAGACATGGTAGTAGTTTCCGTCGCCTGACACTCATAGGCTCTGATGGCTCCCAACGCCATTTTATAGTTCAGACATCTTTAACTCCAAATGCTAGGAGCGACGAACGCATGCTTCAACTATTTCGTGTGCTTAACAAGATGTTTGATAAACACAAAGAATCAAGACGACGCCACTTAACTATCAATACCCCAATAATAATACCTGTGTGGTCACAGGTACACAGTTTTATTCTCATGTTTTAACTTATGTGTTATTATTGATTTCTCAAAAAAACGTTATGCAGTTTCACATTAAAACCGATTGTTCATATCTCAGGTACGCATGGTAGAGGATGACGTGATGTATAGCACATTTCTTGAGGTATATGAAATCAACTGTGCACGTCATAATCGAGAGGCTGATACACCAATTACTCTTTTCAAGGAACAACTCAATCAAGCAATTTCTGGACAGGTCACAGCCGAAACTGTAGTAGAGTTGCGTTTGTACGCATACAATGAAATAACCAAAAATGTAGTAAATGACAACATCTTCTCACAGTATATGTACAAGTCACTTCCAAGTGGCAATCATCTATGGGCTTTCAAAAAACAGTTTGCTATCCAGCTTGCACTATCTTGTTTCATATCATACATGTTGCAGATTGGTGGCAGGTCCCCTAATAAAATTTTATTTGCTAAAAATACTGGAAAGATATTCCAAACTGATTTCCATCCAGGTAACTCGGATTCAATGAAAGAATGAGATTACTTATCTTATTTTATATTGTTGGAGATTGAGATTAAATAACTTCATTGTGCAGCATATGATGCAAATGGGATGATTGAGTTCAATGAACCAGTGCCTTTTAGGCTGACGCGTAACATGCAATCTTTCTTCTCCCAGTTTGGAGTAGAAGGCCTTCTTGTATCTGCAATGTGTGCTGCTGCACAGTCTGTTGTCTCACCAAAGGTGTGTTATCTAATTCATGATATTCTCTGGTCCTCCTTACTTAATGACAATTTGATAATTAACAGAACTTGATGTACTATCTGCCCTCAGACGGTAAGAAATTCTTTCCTGCACATCGAATCCAAAAATGATTCTCAAATATTAGGCCAGTTTGGAAATCCAGACTAATTTGAATAAAACTGGACTAGCTAAGGTTCTTCATTATATAATTTGTTTCCTGAAGACCTCTTGTCCCATAAGTTTTTAAAATCGTCAGCCAATTGTATCTCTCTGGTAGAAGTAAGCATTTTTAATGGGAACTTTTTGGATTTTCCAGCAAAGCCAGCACATATGGTACCATCTTGCTATGTTCTTCCGAGATGAACTGCTATCCTGGTCATGGAGGAGACCGCTTGGGATTCCTTCTGCACCTGTTGCTGCTGGAGGTATCAATCCTTTGGACTTCGAACAAAAAGTTATAACCAATGTGGAGAATGTCATTGCACGAGTAAAAGGAATAGCACCTCAGTATTTTCCTGAAGAGGTATGATTTTCAATTTCAGGAAGTTAAAAGAAAGTGTGTAATGAGCTTGCGTTCATTAAGCAGCATAAGATAAATTTCTAAGATGTAAAGATATCTCCTTTTGTATTTGTTATATTATAAGATGAACTAATTTATATTTATGATGCAATACTTAATGGATCGTTCCATACTTTTTCTGTGCTTCTGTGCATTATAAAAGCATGATGTTTGTAACTTGTCTTGAATTGCGTTTCTTTTTCAGGACGAGGTCACCACTGAGCCGCCCAAGTTGGTACAGAGAGGCGTCACAGATCTTATTGAAGCAGCCCTAGCTCCAAGGAATCTGTGCATGATGGATCCAACATGGCATCCATGGTTCTAACTGTAGCTTGAAGTCCTACTATCGATGAGAAACCGTTGTCCTAGCTAGACTTCATTTTCTGATGACATCAATGTTTTTATCCAAATTTATGACCCTCCATTCTCCATTAATTGCTTAGGTGATTCCCCTGTACATTTTCTTGTACATATCAGGTCGAACAGTGTACATATATAAGTAGTTTACTTTATTTTAGTGGAATCTAATGAGTCGGTAAATATATTGTCCATCTAATGAGTCGGTGAATCATGAACGAAAATTTCCTTTTCCTCTTTCGATTTTTCATATTAATATGGTAACGGTACACTTCACAAAATCATTTGATATGAATTAAAATATGTTGTTTAATGCATTTGTTATTAAGTCACATAAGTTACTTTTTCAAGATTTACCCCATTCCAGTTACAGCTAAAAAAATATTATTATTATTATTATTATTATTATTATTATTATTATTATTATTATTATTATTATTATTATTATTATTATTATTATTATTATTATTGCAATTATTATTATTATTTGCATGACCAGTACAAATTAGATGCTGGCTGAAACATGACATTTTAACAAGATCGTGTAGGGCCAAGCAGAGCGTCTTAGGTCAAGTATTATGTCATTAGAAAAGCATCAAACACAAGTTACATGTTACCAAGAACAAGGATTAGAAGAATACAGAAAGACATGTTCCATTTCACCCCCCAAAAGTAAGTCAGATTTTTTCCCTGAACAAATAAAAGAATTAATAGTATAGAGTGGTAGTTGTGGGTAATACAGTCACTGCAACAAGTGGCTCGCTCCCATTTCAGGAAAAAAAAAAGAAAAAAGAAAAAAGAAAAAAGAAAAAAGAAAAAAGAAAAAAGAAAAAAGAAGCCAACTTTACCATGAAAACGACTTTGAATCAACCTCTCCATTCAGGGCACTGATCGGTGGGCCGCGTCTGCTGAGCGCCGGCCTTTAGGGGGCAGGGCGTGTCCACCGGCGGCACCATGCAGTTGTACTGCAGGCACAGGGACGCGCCCGCCGGTAACGACACGGCCGCCGGCCCGATCTCGACGCCCGTCAGGAAGTTGTGCTGCAGGTAGAGCACCTGCATCCCGCCGGTGAGCCCCTGCACCAGCCGGTTCGGCACCTCCCCGGTGAATCGGTTGTTGTTCAGGTACAGGCGGCTGACGGTCGCCAGCTGCGACGGCACCGCCCCCCACAACCTGTTGTAGCTGAGGTCCACCACTGGAATACTTACGTCGTCGGCGACGTCCGCCGCCAGTGGCCCCGCGAAGAGGTTCCGCTGCAGCTGCAGCGACGCCAGCGGGAAGCCGAACAAGCACCCGGGGATCGGCCCCTCGAGCATCTTAGCGCTGAGGTCCAGGAAGTTGAGCCTCGTCAGCGGCGGAAGCACGCCGTCGACGCGACCGGTGAGCAGGTTGGCGCTCAGGGCGAGGTACTGCAGCGACGTCGGCAGCGGCGGCACCGGGCCGGAGAGCAGGTTATGCTTGAGGTCGAGGCGGAGGAGCCCTCCTTCGGCGCCGGAACCATCGCCGTTCGGGAACGCCGGTATGCTTCCGGTGAGTTGGTTGTGGCATAGGATGAGATTGGACAAGGCGGGGATCAGGGGGAGCGACGCCGGGATTGCACCAGAGAGCTGGTTGTAGCTGAGATCGAGGGTGCGTAGGCGGGGGAGGGCGCTAAGGGACTCGGGGATGGGTCCGGAGAGGAGGTTGCGGCTGAGGGCGAGGAAGCGAAGGCCTGTGCAGCGGGACAGGGAGTCAGGCACGGGGCCGGAGACGCGGCCGGGGACGAGGGAGAGCTCCGCGAGGGCGGAGAGGCGTCCGAGCGCGTCCGCGTCAAGGCGTCCGACGAGTCCCGGGGAGCCTGCGCGGGGGTCCCCGAGTGCCAGCGCCACGACGCGGTCCCCCGAGCAGAACACCCCCGGGAAGTCGCAAGGGTCGCCGGTGAAGTCCCAGGCGGGGAAGAACCCGGAGCCGGGCATGTCGTCCAGGGACTTGCGTAGGGACTGCAGCGCCAGGAAGTCCAGCGGGTCCAGTATCGCCGCCGCCCTTGCCGCCAGCACCACCCACACCATCAACACAGACAGAGCACTTGTTCCTCCTCCTCCTCCTCCTCCTCTTGGCTCCATTGTCGAACCTCCAAAACAGGTTTCTTGAGCAATGTCTCTTCCTCCTGTTCGACGACAGCAATGGTGGTGAAAGGGCGCAGGACGGAAGCAAGAATAAGAGGGGGCAAAAAGGAAGCAAAGGATTTATGACATGCGTGAAAGGTAGAGGGATTACAGCTACCAAAGGAAACCTTTTTTTTTTTTTCCTTTTTCCTGTGCGTATATGTTCTTGGGTGGTGGGCAAAGGGCGTGAGCGCTTTAATGGCGATGCTGCTACTGCTACTGCTGCTTTGCTTTGCTGGGGTAAACTGCGAAAGAGACGAAGTGAAGATTGGATTTCTACCACTAGTACACTTGTGTTGCCTACGATCTCCTTTCTTTCTTTTGTTGCTGCGACAATGGTGATGGAGAGAGAAAGAGAGGAGAGAGAAAGAGAGAGAGAAGAATGGCTGCTGAGAGAAAAAGAAGGGACTGATGGAGGATCTTTCTTTTTTTTTTCTTTTGTTTTAGTCGTTTTTAATTTACGTACAATTATAACATAATTTATTTATTTATTTATTTTCATTTAATAGTGGTTCGTGGTTCGGGCAGGAAACGGTTGTCCGAGCCTCTGAGGCTCGGCAATCGAAGCGGCGAGGTCCACGTGAGCGAACCCTTCTCTTAATTATTATTTTATTTTATTTTTATCTGACCATTTTGTCCACGTAGGGGGAGAACCAAGGACAGCGCACAGCTGGCAGTTGCTTTATTATTATTAATATTAATTTTGTCGCGTTATGTCTTCTGGAGAGGCGCGATCCAACGGTCTCCTTTCCCACTACACCAGTAACTGACGACATCAACCGACTCATAGTTTTTTCTCATTTTTTTATTTAGTTTTTTCGCTTTTGCTCGTGATGTGCACGTGAAACCGGATGCCACTGTTTCTTTCTTTCTTCTTTTTTTTTTCCTTCGTAGATACGGAGGAGGAGGATTTACATCCATAACACTTTGACAGATAAATAAACTAATATTAAAATGCTAGTAATAATGCACGGTGCATAATTGGTTGATTGATGTGTAGATGATGAGAAGAAGCATCCAAATTGGATAGTAATCATTTCTTCTTTTTTGCTTTTCCGGGTACAATATATTGTGGACATGTTCGTCGTTAAAATCGTTTGTTGGCATCATCAATCATCCTTTCGTTGGAACCTAATTGTATTTCTTGAATTTGAGAAAAGTGATTGTTAAAAACCACGACCTGATATGATGATGAATAGGAAAAAAAGAAGTGCAATAGCGAAAAGGGCAATGTTATATCCTCCCAAATTAGGAGGATGATATGCATAGTAATTGTTAAATTTTTAGTATATTTTTAAAACGTGAGTGTTAGAAAGATTTTTAAGAGGATGAGTTAGGAGACAATAATATTTTTCTAACGAAAAAGATAAAATTATATCCTCCTAAATTAGCATCTCATCACCGTATAGAATGTTCTAGTAATTTATATTTTTGATTTGATAGTTGACTAATTGATAGAAACATAATAGAAATTCTCAGAATTCTATCATTCATGAAGAAAAAAAATTTAAATACAAAACTTTGTGGTAATAAAAGAAATTTTACTTAATTGCTAACATTTTTTTTATAAATTAAATTCAAAACTAGCGTTTAATTTATTTTATTATTTACCGAGTTTCTTATTAAGAAAAGACTTGCTAAATTAAAATTATTTTCCACATACTTTCTCTTAATTCTGATTTTGCTTAATGTTTCATGTGAGTTGCTCTTTCACCCAAACAGTTGATTTTTTTGCCGTCAATGCGGTCTTCAGTTGGAGAGAAAAATTACTACGATACTTTTAGTGACATCTTGCTGAGGTTGACACCTTTAACTAGGGTGTGCAAAACCGGGTTCGGGACCCGGTCACCTTTGACCCGGTCCCGACCCGGTTTTGGCCGGGTCTCAAGAAATGAGACCCGGACCCGAACCCGGTCCCCGCCGGGTCGGGACTCGAGTCGTCCCGGTTTAATCGAAAATAAAATCGGGTCGATCCGGTTGATCCGATTTTTATTTTTTTATTATATAAAAATAAAATTAAAAATTTTAATATTTATTAATATTAATTATTAATAACTATAAACTCTCTTTTTCATTATGCATTAGTAATAAAATATATTTATATGTTAGATATTTTTTAAAAAATATAATATAATATATAAATATTACATAAATATATATTTTATAATATATTTATATATTATAATATAAGAAAACCGGATCAAGAATAAATCCGGGTTTCTTAAAACCGGATCCGGTCTCGACCCGGATTGGGCCGGGTTTCCAAGTCATCGGACCCGGTCCCGACCCGATTATATTCCGGACCGGAAATATTCCCGAAAATTTGGATCGGATCAGATCGGGATGACCGGGTCATGCTCACCCCTACCTTCAACCCCCTTTTACATATATATATATATATCCAAGGAATCTGTGCATGATGGATCCAACATGGCATCCATGGTTCTAACTGTAGCTTGAAGTCCTACTATCGATGAGAAACCGTTGTCCTAGCTAGACTTCATTTTCTGATGACATCAATGTTTTTA
>LTAE01003676.1:0-29690 GCA_001647135.1 Pontederia paniculata
GTTTATCCTTCTGCTCCTCTTCACATGTATTCTCCCTCTAGGCTGGTCGACCGCTTCATATATTTATGATGCCCGCTGCACAACCATGCTTCTTCCTGAGATGTCTTCACTGTGCATAGGTCGTCCATTCTCTCAACTCCGGTCGACCACTATTCTGAACTTGAATATATCCTGTTACAGAAATCAGCTCAACAAGTTCATCAGTATAGACTGAGTTCACTTACAAATTTGTGATCATTCAAAACATTCTCGGGATCCTAGATTCAACATATAGTAATTTGATTCTTGTGTACATGATTGCTGAGTTCATTGCTTTTCTTTAGTTTTCATTGTTGGGATGATCTTAAGCATCAAATTTCTCTCTTAGTTTCTCTATAATACTCTTAATTTCTAGGATAAACTATTGAACTTATAGTTATTTGATTATTGTAAGCATGATTGCTAAGCGCATTAATTTATTAGCTATTAACACATTCTATTTTTGTTCATGATTTATGTCGAACTAATTATTGACTTTTCAGTTAAATCAATGCATATCCTATCTTAATAGAGACGAAAGGGCATGCTAAGATTTGCGGTCTATTAGATTGATTTTAAAATGAACAGTTCAATAGTGTAGGAATTACAACTCGATTGATTCGAATATGAGTAGATTTGATAGAAGATCCAAAAGAGTTCTTCCCGTTTATTCAATTTAAGAATAGTTAGTATTTATATGGAATTATAGATCATATATTAGGTGTTCCTAATGCGTCTGAGAATTAAATTTGTTCATCGTTGCTTAAATCAATTTACTATAGATGTTAAATAAGTTTGTTCATAATGTATCTCTCATCTTAAAGTTTTAATAATCGTTACTTCAGATTAATTTACTATTTCATTCTTCATAGTTTCATCCAACCAATATTATCGCCTTTAGCCCCTCTAAAATTAGATAGTTAATTAAGTTTAATTTTTCATGAGATCAACAACTCTTTACTTTTAACACTTTATTATTTGATCAACTAGTGCACTTGTTAGCATTTTCCTGTTAAAAACCATCACATCACTTAGCCAGCACAAGAAAGTCTTCAACCAACAGAAGACAAACTTGCTTTTCTTCTAACATGTAAATCTTATCTGTCATTGTAAACAAAATTAGAACTCTTTCTGAGATCATGGAGATAGTAGCAGACGTGTATGTATTTGTACATGAACAATTGAAGAAAATACAAGCATAGGTTATACTCATTAATTGTTTATTTTTACTCTTATGAAAACTCATTTTCCACATATCGTTTCTAATGAATATATTTTTCATCATAACAAATGAAGGTTAATAAGATTTTTTGAAGTATTACGTAATGACCCCCAAAAGACCATCCCGCCATATGATAGAATGCTCTCTTTGAGACGCAACGACATTCTTCTTTGACTTAATATTTGACTAACAAAATGATCATCATACTGGACACGTAATGAGAATCAATGACTTTGAAAATAAAACTCTATAAATTATTTAGTGAAATAAAAAAAAATTTGTTACATGATCCAGTAAACCCTAAGTCAACATAAGTTAGACTTCTATTATGTGCAAGCCATCATGCCGACATTTACATCACCGGTGCCATCGCCTATTAGTGGTGCTAATCGCCTGCAGGATCAAAAGCAGATGAGTCAATTCTTCCATGAGCGATGAAGCACAATATGTATAAGAAATATTCAATAGTAAAATCATATGTAAAGATATAATATAGAGAACTACAATAATAATCAATGAACATTCTTTCATTTACTTTACTTTTTTTTCTTTAAATCTTTTACAATATTATTAATTATCTAATTGTAGAACCTTAATTGCATTGTGCAATGCCTAATCTTTCATGTTCAATAGGTTTTTGCCCAATTCAATTTTTGCTTTGCATCTTTTCTTTCAATATCATTGATCCATCAATGACGAGAACATCAATTGCACCATGATATCATGATGCCGAATATCTTCATTGCTCAATATGTTCAAGTCCAATAAATAACCTTATAGGACCAATTCATTTTTTTTCTATTTATCTTGTCCTAAGTTTGTTCAATCATTATAATCAATAGTGAATCTTTACCAATGCATAGAAGATTCAAGTTTGTTCTCCAACACCAATATTGTTAGCTAGATCATCAATAATCTCATAAGGAACTCAACCATCTCCAATTAAATTCAATAGTCTCTATAGAAACTCAATAGTCCTCAAAGGAACTCAATAAGGATAAATCTTTCAATTGTTGGGGACCGTCCCCCTCATACGTAATTGCAATCACAATCATTAATAATTTATAAATCCTATTATCGTTTGCGCTAGGTTATCGCTTGTGTTCAACTAAATAACATCGTTGATTCAAATAATTCCCATCAATAGGTACAATCAAATATATCCATATCAACAAGGTGTAGAAATCAAATACTCTGATTTTACAACTTAAAAAAGGAACATAATCCGCGTTGTGACACACCATGACCCATTTCTTGACCATGGTTCGTGTGATCCTCATCGTTAGTACATGGCCCATGTCAGAAATGCACACTCCATGTCATGTATTTTGGTGATGACGAGGTGCGGTCTGGGTTGAAGGTGACCTGATCCATATTTGCTCTAGACACGACCTATATTTGGAGGACATGGTCCATGTCAAGCCCTAACACAACCGAATTTGGGATGGCTTGCTTGCATTCTGGTTCATATATGAACCAGTCCAATAACGTGTCGCGTCTAGGCGACGTGACCCATTTCCTACGATCTAAGATTTTGTGCGTCTTTGTCATTCCAATGAAAATGGCCCGCGTCAAGGTGTGACGCAGTCCATTTTGTCTACTTCGATATGCCCTGTGAACAAGTCTTCTGTAGCTGCGGAGACGATCTGTGTCGATATGGGACATGACCCATGTCGATGATAGAAGCATTTGTCAACTCATTCATCCTTCCATTGCGACTTTCGAGGAACATGACCCACATCAAGGCATGATGTATATTTTCGGTCTCCAATATGGTGACGTCTTCGAAGGGTCCACGTCAAGGGGCGACACAACTCGTTTTCACTCTTCGATGTTGTTCAGAGAAACATGACCCACATGCTAAGGGTGCGATCACTTCCGTGATCAATGGACCAAGTCCCTGCTTTGTCTGGACATGGTCCCCATTTGGTCGGTAGGGTAGACAATTATTATTGAATACCACAATAACTATACTTTCATGTATGAACAGTAACCATCATTATTTTTTTATTAAAATATTCTATTCTATCATATACATATGATAGACTCTAAGTTAATCCTCCTAATTACATACCTTGATTTGAAGTCCCATATTCTTCTTCTTCCTTTCCCTATATTCTTATCCTCGCTCATCCTCCATGAATTAGACACTGTGAGGAGAGATGAGAGAGATAGAGAGAAATTATGAGAAAATAAGAGAAGGGTTGAGCCCTATTTATAAGGAAGAAGTCCTCATAGTTAAAATTTGAGTGTGATTAGAACTCTTTAGGACTAACTTGTATTGTGATTAATAGTCCCTTGTAGACTTGTTTGGATAGGATTATGAACATTAAACTAATAAAAAAATTATCATGATAACAATTTGACATTGACTTTTAAATATTCTTTTTTTTAATTCTAAGATATCTTATCTTACTATATTTTTTTTTATTTATTTAAAAATTGAGGGCGTTGTAATTAGAATTTCAATGATTTAGAAATCCAAATAATAGGGATTTTCTCAAATAATATTCGATAGATAAAAATGACCAAATATTGTTTGCTTGTTTTTTTAATTTATTCAAAGGATCCATGCATTATTTGAAATACGAAAAACTTTAATGATTGATAAATACTTTCAATTTCACAATTGTGGCTCCTCAATTGAATTTGGATGGCGCCTAACTCTTATAGAGTTCTAAGTACTTTATTGATTCCATTTTTTATGATTTGACGACCTTTTGATAATTTTGGGGGGTTGGTAAACTGAAAATTGCTTTAAAAAGTCGGTAGTCTTAAGAAAAATTTCCCAAATGCATGCAGCAAGATGTTGCGATCACATGAGATAGACATGAAAATCAAGATTTTCAAAATCTTTTGTATGATATGTTTCCAAATGGGAATCCAATAAATTTGCAAGTGGAATCCACGTATTTTATAGAGAAAACAAAATAACAGATCAAAGCACCAGTCTCACAAACTCAAATATAGATGTATAACTTCATCCACTCTCGCTCTGAAATATAAAATATTACATATTATTTTTTCATTGACATCGTAATATTCATAATATTTCTCAATTAATTTATATCGACTGGAATTATATATATCTAGAATTGTAAACAAGATTTATACATACAAGATCCACACGAATTGTAACCTCTATCGATGCAAGTCCGTAAGCATCCACATAAATAAACTTTTCTCGATTTAAAGGGACTAGCCATCTTTGACCATGCAACAACACTCCAGCCAACAACTGAGAAAAAAGACAACGCAAGGTAATATAAATAAGTATAATAGACACTTGCACTTATAAATTAAAGACCACACAGACAAGAGCAGGAGACAAACCGAATCGACCTTTTTAAGCTTCTGAAACACTCACTAGTTGCAAAAGCTGTGTTTCTCCGAGTGATCACTCGCATCCTTGATCATATCCAATTACCAATAGTGATCATTTAACATCAAAACACAGGATCATGTAACTTAAGAAAACATATGCAATTAATCCAAAAGCATCAGAATTAGTAACTAGAGGTACATATAGAGCAGAAGTTCATATGTGCATAACAAGCAAAGTTGGGGGGTGGTTGACAGATAGAGAAGTGAGCACGCATAGCTTCAGGCATGCAGTCCTCTCATGCAGGAAAACACCATGAGTGCTCACTCTCTTCTGTCAACCTCCACTGAAGTACTTAACACAAGTAAAAGAAATGGCCCGTATTTGAGATATATGTTGGCGACGTGGGAAGTACACCCTGATCATTAATTTGAAGAATGATAAGAGAAGAGTACACTGTGGTCTTTTTCTGGATGATGCACAAGGCAGCATCTGCAGTGGTTTATATATATAGCTAGGAAGAGGGTGAATGCGGTAATCAATGTGCTCAACTAATACTACTACTGGGTCTGAAAGGAATATAGTGCATAGCTGCTGTAAGTTATCCACGCCCAACTCTCCAAATATAATAAGTTTATCCTGCTGCATGCGTGCATCAACTGCTCTCTTTCCTCCCCTGAATAAATTAATAAAAAATCAGCATCGATCCTCTTGCACCTTTGTTATGCATTAACGGTCAGTGTTAATTTAGCACCTCTCCTTCACCGTGTTGTATTGTATCTAGCTGCGTCTGAGATGAAAATTATGCTTGCATTAAATAAGTTTAGTTGTTCTAATATTTGTTGAAACTTTAACTTCAGAGACATTCCACTTTCCAGTTGCTATAAGATTAGTAATGATATTCTACCAAAATACAATAAAGTCTTATGAATTTCATAATTATTAATGTTAAAAAGTTTCCTATCTTTTGTTCTAACTGCTACTTATTAAAACAATAAGTCATTTTGATCTCAGATTGAAATGTTTGAACAGAAAGTCTATTTATAAGCTTGAAAGATTGCTTAAAAAAATATTTATTTATTTTTATTCAAAGAACACATTTTTTTGGTAAGATGAACCGTAAACATAAATATAAATATATAGTATAGATATAAGTATTCACATAATTAATAAAATTTATTTGATTACATAAAACAAAAGCTGTAATTATTCAATAATATCATATATATGTGACAAGCATCATAGATCCTTGTGGCAAAGCAGCAAGAATATGACATCCCCCTTTATTTTATCTGCATTTGTGGAGAACATTTGGGACCATGGGAACATATCACATGTGACTGGTCAGTTCTCTCTTTTCTTTTTCAGGCGACATACAGATAGCAAATTATTCCAGAAGATAAAAGACGACATGAAAGAGGGGGAGTGATGGAGGTATGGGGTTGAGCCACGCCTCCTCCTCCTCTTCCTCCTTTCCCCGTTATGTAAACGTCGTGGCGTCATGTATATTCTCTAGTTTTCGTGCATGAGTAGGACTACTTGACGAAAGGGAGAGTGGACTTTGGCCTTTAGCTTGATAATCTATATATTCAGATGCATCTTTATCTCGACACACTTTTCATTAGTTTACTTGGATACTTTCCCTTTATGACAAGCACTTGATGAATTATTATTTCCCCTTTCTGCATTGTACACCAAGTTGGCTGAAGTCGGCATATATGTTCGGTTCAAAGTTTCTTCGGTGTTAATTCAGAAGTTAAACGCAAAAACTTAAACATTAATTATGTTTTTAATTATATATAGTAGCAATTTCTTTTATTCCATGTCTCACTAAGAGAAAAAATAGAAATTAATTCTCAAACGAACTCTTGATTCAAGATTGCAACCTCTACACCAAGAGATGGTAGTAATTAATTCGTCAAATATTTCATATTCCAGATTTTAAAAGAAATTCAAAAAATATTAATTACTAAATAGAATATAGATGGAATATTCTCTGTACAAAAAAATTTGAACTTTGATTTAGTAAACTTATTATCACTATGATTGGTGTCATATATTGATCCATCAAATTGCATGTAATCTTTTGGAAGTCAGAAGTCAACATGACCAGTGCATCAGAACATGTCTATTGGTTTTGATTTTTTCTAGTCTAGCGTAACATATTCCCGCATTGAATTCGAAAATGCCTTTTATTATGTTGCGAATGTTAGAGTTAGATAAGAATTTTTATTGGAGTTTGAATTTAAATTTAATGTTTATTTAACCAAGTTGCAACTTTTATTATTAGTTTAGAATTTTATTTATGGATCCCTAACATAACATCCTAGCCTAATCAAGATATAATTTTAAAATATATCTTACTATGTCCACATATATGTCTAGTCTCTCTCTCTCTCTACTTGTTCTCATGCAATCCTCTCTAAGTACCTTGGGGTGCAAGAGGCATGCCATGAATCAAGGCAAATCACATGAGATAAATTGGGTCTATACGTGAGGATATACCTTTGATTTAGTAAGATTCGCTCAAAATTGAGCAGGCCAATACCCAATATTACATATATATGAGAGCCACTCTATGTGGAGCTTTGAGTCACTTAAAGAGGGCATTGTCTCTTAAGATAAAAGGGATATGCAAGATCCAAACGGTAAGTTAATCTCACATTGGCAAGTCAGTAAGTTAGTCACATTGGCAAGTCATGGGAGATGCTAGATATATATTTTGGTGCTTTTCACTTGAAAAGATGTATTTTAAATTCGTGCGAGCCGAAGTTCATATATACTTCTATATATTTTGGTCCCCATATTTTTTATTATTTTGCTCCCCCTCATTTTTTAAGTTTTTGCTTTTATATATTTCGGTCTTCATATCTTTTATTCCTGGGTCCGTTCCAATGTCTTTGATTTGGTGATGTGCAACATGCAGTTAGTCAAGTCGAAATGGGGTCAAGACTTAGAGTTTGTTTATGCTTGTGATGCTAGGTGTGACAACACTTGAGACACAAGTTGCAACTCAAGATGTAACACAACAAATTTAAGTTTATAATATTCAGCTTACATAATTAGGAATCCACAATTGCACGAGTTTAACTACAATACGATGGTGTTGAACACAAAGACTATGACATGCTACACAAAGGAAAACTTATGGAAACTAAATATACAAGAAAAATTGGTTATTTTGATTGCATAAAAGTAAAGGATAAAGAAGATGTTTCTGTGAACAACAATAGATGAATTTCAATGACATATATCTACCTTTGACAATCTTTTTGTTATATGTTAAAATATAGAAAATAAATTTGTCTTAGGACATAAAATTGGCTTGACCTCCCTCAAACGACTTCTCAAATCCGTAGAACACAAAAAAAATCTAGAGTTAGTCAACCAGTTCTCATTGTGTTGATATGAAAATACTCCTAAGAGATTTCCCACATGAATTATTCAAAATTCGCTCGGTTAAATTTTAAAGTAAATTTGATCAAGGTACTAACTAACTATTTTCACTGCGTTGGCATAGAGGAATGATCGAACTACTCATAAGAGATTTCCTATGAGTAATTTTGTGTCTGTTGCTCATATTGCAGAGAAACCTAGTAAGTCAAGGATGAAGCTAATTAGAAAACACCAAGTTACTTGCAAGGGATTTTTCACAAATTAATGTGGGGTCTCTTTACTTATTGGTCATTTCACTCTTTGTCACAAATGAAAGAATCACTGCCATCATGATCAACCTCTTGACCCACAATGTTTAGTCATGCCCTTTTAATCTATGACTAGATAAAGTGGCATATAAGGATCAAGGATGTGCAATATATCCAAGTATGAACTTAATCGACCAACTTTCGATGTGATGATTGAATCACATGTGACATCATTCAAATGATAAACCAACTTTTGTTATATGGATCTAAGAGGATGTCCAAGTCTCTCACGATAGACCCCTCTCTAGGAACAAATCATTGAAGTGGTCGTAAAGCTTGTTCCACTCACCATTATAGGTGATCAAGTCTCGACTGAGACAAGCCACTCTGCTCTCAATTTGGGTGTGATCTTTCAAGCTACACTAATATGGGATTGCCTGAAGCCATAAAAATGAATGAATAAAATCTCAATATTCAAAATTAGTTAAAGTGCATAGTTGTCACAAATTGGATGTAAACAAAAAGAAAGCAACTAATCAAATTTTTTCATAAAGCAAATGATAGAACAAAGTTTGTGCCGTGGGCTTATCAGCCCTAGAAATCAAAGAGTAGTCGTTGAATCTTATTGAGGAAGACTATACCATTATGGGTCATAAGAAAACAAAAACTACTAGAAGACTAAGGTAAATGTGGTTTGTAATACTCGAACCGAGATTCGAATATGTTCTTCATGATGGATGGAGTGCTTCATGATGTCACGACCTGTGACAAGCCTGTCATGACCGTGACCGAAGCTCTAAAGTTTATATATACATTCTGACTTTGAATTTTGCCCAGATTTCAGTGGCCTCCTCTCGTCAAGCCATTGATTGTCGTGGACATACAAAAATACCAGTTATGCGGGCTCTGACTTTGGAAAATAAAAAATAACTGAAATATGTACTAAATGGATACGTATGCTAAAAAAATGCATGAAAAATGAGACAAAAATGATATGAAAAATATGACTAAATTACTACGCATCACAAACCCACAAGTACCCCCAGCTCAAACTAATCAACAAAGATGGAATTACCAAATATGGAGATTATGATGGAGAATCTAATGAGGCAACATGAGCAGCAAAATGAGGACACGAGACAATTGCTCACCATGGTGGAAGGATTGATTGCCCATAACAAGATCTTGGAAAACCAAATTGCTCAACAAGCCAACTTAATTTCAAGACCACTTGGAACTCTTCCTGGACAACTTGAGATTAACCCCAAGGAACAGTTACTTTAAGAAGTGGGAAGCAGCTGAAAGAGTTGAAGAAGCCTTAGAATGACCAACAAAAATTAGAGACAACCTCTCTACCTCAAGACAAGTCTGAAATATCCACCATCACGAGTGGACAATACAATGCTTTACCCACATCACCTATCAAAAACCCAAGGGACAATCCACCTATAGACCCAGTTAAGTGACCTTTCCCCGGAGGTTGATAGAAGTTAAAAATGACCAATACTTTACAAGATTCCTGGAGATACTAAGGAAGTTGCATTTGAACATGCCTTTTGTTGAAGCCTTACAACAACCAACCTACTCTGAATTCCTTAAAGATATCTTAGCGAGAAAGAGAAGGATCGATGTGCATAAAATTGTGGCATTGACTGAGGAAGCTAGTAGTGCAGTCATCCAAAACAAGTTGCCACCTAAGCTTGAAGATCTTGGTAGCTTCTCAATACTCCGTGAGATAGGAAATTTGCAAGTGAACAGAGCTCTGTTGGACTTGAGGGAAAGTGTCAATTTGATACAAACATCTTTGTGCAAGCAACTGAATGTTGGAGATTTGAGATGACAAACATGACCCTACAGTTGGCCGATAGATCAGTAAAGTACATCCTAGGCATCCTTGAAGATATACCAATTAGGGATGTAAAATTTTATATCCCCGCAGATTTTGTGGTTCTCGACATGGAGAAAGACTTAAACACACCATTGATATTGGGTAGACCATTTCTAGCAATATATGGGTGGTAATTGATGTAAAAAAATGAAAAATTGTTTTCTAGTAAAAACTGGGGGAAGACAAGGTCGAGTTTAACTTAGCTCAAGCCATGAAGGCCCCTTCCCATGATAGTATCTTTGAAGCTGATGAAGTCCTTGAAGAAGCAATTCAGGAGGTATCTGCAGTTATCAAAGTACAAGACTTGAAGTATGCATTTCAAGTTGTAGTAGATGGAACCTTTGAGGCCTTTGAACCATGGAACTACATAGATTTCATCAGGCGATGCGCCTAGAAACTGCCAAGGTATGGCGACAATGATACTAGCTCTTAGGTTGAGACCAACTCCATTACCGAGGAAGCTTATCCAAATATGTGAGCACTCTCTGCTAAGCTAAGGAACCCTTGACTACACCTAGGTAGAGATGAAACCACTTTCCACTACTCTCAAGTGTGAATTACTTGGACCCAACTTTACGTATCATGTGATTGACAACTCGACATTGAATTCTGAACAGATTGACCAAGTGCTGAAGGTGCTTAGGAAGTATATAAAGGCTATAGGTTATTCCATGGGTGATAAAGGGTCTAAGCCCATCATTGTGCATGCATAGAATACCCTTGGTGGAAAATGTTAGGCTGACTATTGAGGGCCAAAGAAGGTTAAATCCTAACCTTCAAGAGGTTGCGAAAAAGGAGAAGTTGAAGCTATTAGACTCTGATTTGATTTACTCCATATCGGATATTCCTTGGATCAGTCCCATACAGGTTGTATCCAAAAAAGGAGGCAAAATAGTGGTTGAAAATGAAAAGAGCATCTCCACCAGTACTACGACAGGTTGGAGAAAGCGTGTTGATTTCAGGAAGTTGAACAAAGCCACTAGGAAAGATCATTTCCCTTTGCCTTTCATTGATCAAATTTAGAGAGGTTAGAGAAACATAGATATTTATGTTATTTAGATGGTTTTTCTAGTTTTCTTCAAATACAAATTCACCCAGCCGATTAAGAAAAGACCAACTTTACTTGCCCTATGGCACATTTTCCTATAGGAGGATGCCCTTTGGGATTTGCAATGCACCTAAACCTTCCAAAGGTGTATGACAATGATCTTTTCTGATTTTATTAAAAATATTATGGAGGTGTTCATGGATGATTTGTCCGTCTATGGCAGATCCTTTTTTATGTTATCTAACAAATTTGGAGCAGGTGTTGAACATGTGCTAACAAGCGAACCTTGTGCTAAATTGGAAAAAGTGTCACTTCATGGTCCAGTAGGGGATAGTCTTGGGTCATATGATATCAAGTTAAGGCATAGAAGTGGACCTAGACAAGGTGGAAGTCATAAACAAGCTGCTGCCCCCACCTACCAATGTCAAGGGAATTCACCTCATTCAGGTGTTCCCCTAAGGTGTAGTAGATTTACCAAATGACAAATGGGAGCTATTTAAAGTTAATGGGTAGTGACTCAAGATTTACCATGAACACATGTCTCGAGAACCTTCAAGCAAAATCCACCTAGAAAGACCTCCATAAATGGATGATTAATGAAGATACTATCATGTCTGGTCAGGGATGACAAATAATGGTGCTTGCTCGGAGGCAACCCAGGCTAACTACACTAACCCTCATATATTTGTTTGATTTTAGGATTTCAAGAAACACCTAGGGGAAAGTCACTGCGCTTAGGGTGTAATCAGGATTTTAAAGAGGATTTTAAACAGTATATGGCCCATCGCTACAAGATGAAGGATCCGATTCACTTGTCACGTGTAGGATCCCCAATGTAGAGATGACCCACTACTGAAGTCACCGATCAAAGTCGGCAGTTCTCTCTAACTTCCTCCACTAACTTCACCATCTCCAACATCACATCGACACTTCGACACCATTCCCTAGGTTTTATTTCTCTCCTATCTCGTCGACTCTTCGAAACCACCGCTCCCAAACAAATTTTATACCTCGCGTTCTTCGGTCATACAAATCACTATGTGAGGCCAAGCCATGAGGAAGATCTGGGCACCTAAGCCAAAGAGTAATCAGGATTTTAAAGAGGATTTTAAACAGTATATGGCCCATCGCTACAAGACGAAGGATCCGATTCACTTGTCACGTGTAGGATCCCCAATGTAGAGATGACCCACTACTGAAGTCACCGATCAAAGTCGGCAGTTCTCTCTAACTTCCTCCACTAACTTCACCATCTCCAACATCACATCGACACTTCGACACCATTCCCTAGGTTTTATTTCTCTCCTATCTCGTCGACTCTTCGAAACCACCGCTCCCAAACAAATTTTATACCTCGCGTTCTTCGGTCATACAAATCACTATGTGAGGCCAAGCCATGAGGAAGATCTGGGCACCTAAGCCAAAGTAAGGCTCTGAGCGGACATCGTCGAACAAGCCTATTGACTAAAAAAGATAAACACGAGAGTCCTGCCGTACCTACTCAGCAGTCGACGACAATCCCTGCAACAGCTCTGCGCCTACCACGACAACAAATGCAGCATCTCAAACAAAACTCCCCTTCCGCCGGAAGACCCTCATCTCCAAGCGCTCAGGAAAGCTGAAGACCTCTAGGGCATCATCTCGAATGGCATCTTCATCTACATCCTCATCATTCGAAGAATAATCGTCCGCGATCAAGCAATGGAGGAAGATAAAATTAAAAGGGCTCTCGCGCTGACATCAACAGACCTACCGCCACCACCCTCTTGCCAGCCACTCAAACAATGCCACCTGCTGAATGCCAAATCCCATCAATCCCACCAGAGGTTGTTCGCTTGGATCATCCATCTCCTGCTACCATAAAACCGCTGCTAAACTCCTCCCATTCTATCGAAGAATTGTCACCCTCGAGTTTTCACACCCCACCTTCCAATCCCACGCAACCACGTCGCCCAATGCCCGAAGAGATATTACCCTCTTGCATCCCCGTCAATGCCACCCTTGATGGTTGCTACGCCTCCTAATAGTACACAAGACCAAGAGGCCCCTACTCGTGCCCCCAGCCCTCAAAGCTCGATGGACTGGACTACCTTGACCCCACCAACAGCAGAACCAAAGCAGAACTAATTTTCCATCTACAAGTCGCGTCCCATAATTTTGGGAGTTTCCAAATATGTTGGTCTCATCCTTTAAGATTCTTTCCTTAATTAATACGCAACAACTTGAATCTTCATGATGACATAACTAGATTTTAAACTTGGTAACAATTACTTCCAAAAATATCAGTGACTTAATTATGGAAATGTTTCAAATTTTTGTTTCAATATTGTAGGCTTGTCTATTCAGGAAAAGACAGTTGTTTGGTGACTAAGACTATCATATGGTGTTGTCAATCTTCACAAAAGTTGGTTGATCAAATATGGGAGGCTGAAATTGACTTTCCCTTTTTTTGGCTCTTCCCATTTTCGCCCACATCAAAAGTTTTCAAATTAGCTTAATTATAACAATTATTGAAATTAATAATGTTAATTGAAGAAAATATGAATATAGGCCAAAAATAGGTGAAAGATGATGTGGGTACGATAGAAAGTTGTCGCAGGTGCGACAAAAAAGAGAGAGCGCATAAACACATTTTCCACTTATGAAACTCCCCCAAGTTTGAGTCTTTGCTTGTACTCAAGAAAAAGGTATGGTAATTAGGATGTAAATCCGAATAATTCAACTTTATCACAATAGAGACACAAGTCGATTGCAATACAAATGTCAATGTATGCCTTACCCAAACAATATTCAAATGAGTTCTGATTGTTTTTGTCTATAAATTTGGGACCATTGAGGAATTGGCCTATACTCATAACTTCATAAGTGTTATTGACTACTCGTCACCACCTATCTTAGAGCAAACAATCCTTACCCAAACAAACTAACTAATCAAGACACTCACATCCTTAAAAAAGTCTCAAGTGATGTCATTTCTAATGTCCTTCTTCTTTTATTTTTTTCTATTTTTCTATTTTTTATGACATTACCTGGGAAATTCAAAAACTTGGAATTGGAAGCACGGGTGGAACATTCCCAATTTCATATCACACTCAAAGAAAACTCATTTTGGAGGTCCGAAAGATATCCTTGTATTGAGTCACGCCTCAATATTTTATTTTGATTTTTGACGGATATTGATTTTGTTGTCCTTTTTCTAAACTTAGTTGAACTCTGTAAATTGTCACAAGATTACTAACTTGTGGTTGTGATTGAGAGTGCTACAAAGGGAGTGATGAGAAGCTTTGAATTTAACAAACATCAAGGAGGAGATTACAACTCAAACTTTTTGTTCCTATTATTTCTTGTGAAAAATAAAGGTTCAACAATGTTGACTAATTTTTCAGATTCTAATATTTAAGGAGCAGCTGTGACATGTGTCAATTGATTACCCTAACTATGATTTCGATTTATTATAGTTTGTGTTTATGTTTTTCTAGGGAAGATAGGTAATAATGAAGATGAGATCATTATTAAGGTAGGTTATGGGTCTTTCCTAATTGATGCATCAATACAAGACAAAAATCAAACAAGAGATATACATGAGGTTGACATTAGGACATACAACAAAACTAGTAACAAAATCAAGCAAAAAAGAAATAGCATTATGAGACTCGTTAGCATGGTGATATGAGTGCTTTAGCATAAGGTGTGATGGGAGTTGTGTGGGCGACTATCATACTGCTTGTGATAGTGGTTGAGACAATGCTCGAGACAATGTCTTTGATGACGAATGTGTCAGGCAATGTCGAAGGTTGTGACAAAGGTTGAGATGATGGTTGCCATATCGATTGAGTCATCTGTGACTCCAATTGAGATGCCACTTAAGACAACGACCAAAATGTTTTTTGAGATGAGGTCACAAGTTGTGTTGAAGATCATGACAAGAACAAATGTCACCTATGACAATGATCGATATGATGCTTGAGACATTGTTTAAGATGCCACTTAAGCAGTGATAGAGATTTGGTCTTTTCTTAATTGTGGGGGAGTTCTTCTTTGTTATGTAGGATCTTTTGCAATCTTCATTATCAAGATCCTTCTGATAGTTTTCCATAATAAGATATTTTTGAAGTGAAAACTTTTTCTATAGCTACTTTGATCTTATATGTTGACAATACACCATCATTAGACTCATAGGAGGGTCATCTCATTACCTATGATAGGTTGATTTCGACTTTGTGTTTTCATATATTGAATGATAGCTTCTCATTTTTCATGTCCATCATAACTCTTATGGTTTCTAGGAAAGGTTGACCTAAGATCAATGGTGTAATGGCGTCTTCCTTTATATCCAACACAATGAAATTAGTTGGATTGTAGAATCTCCATATCTTAATTGAAATATCTAATAGAATGCTTTCTGGCCGCTTGACCGACATGTCTGCCAGTTGTATCATATTTATAGGCTTCTAATTTTGGTGCCAAGCTTCCTACACAAAGACATGGGGATTATGCTCACACTAGCACCTAGATCACAAAGGGCACCATTAACCTTCATGTTGCAAATCTCGTGAGGTATAGAAAAGCTCTCATAGTCCTTCAACTTTGAGGCAACTTATTTTGTATGAAATTGCTGGCTTCTTAGGTCAAGGCAATTGTCTCTTGCACATATATCATTCTCTTATTAGAGAGGATAATTTCAAAAACTTGGCACATGATGGCATATGTTGGATGGCTTCAACGAATGAGATGTGTGATGAAGTTTCATCATCATTTCAAGGAACCTTGAGAACTAATGGTCCTTTATTTTTGGATCATCTTTGTGGAAAAGACAAATAGAATGAAAAATTTGTCAGTGATGTGACTCTAGGTTGATGCAGTTTTGGGATCTCTTGCTAGATCTCAATTATTTGGTTGTGGTCGAAATGCTTATCGTAGGTTTGGTTGAGATGGCTATTGAAGTTTGGGTTGAGACAAGGGATGAGATGCTTCAGATTGTCATTGGTCAGTTCAACTCCCTGAGGTTCTTTTGACATAGGATGAATATATGAAGGGTTTAGATGCTTGTCACAAGTGAGGTTGAAATGCGGGGCGAGACGCTCTCTAGTTTTGTCAATTGTTGTTCTGTTTATTTATTGGCATTTGGTGTTGTTGGTTTCTACTGCAAATATTGTTGTGAAGTTTCTTTAACTGAGGGTACTTATTTGTTGAAAGGTCTTCGACTTCTTTCCCGCTTTTGAGTACGATAAAATGGCATTGTTCCTTGGGATTTATCTTCCTGGGAGAGTGTCTAGCCTTGGATTTTAACTCGACTTATCGGGTGATTTGGGTCTATAAGATCTTGTTGTGTTGTGACAACCCCTCGATCCTTGAAAAGAATTATTTCATTGACTCATCATGCTGCTTGGGGGTCTGCTTCTGATGTTAGTGGTGGCTAATTAAGGAAGACTACTATTATATTGAATTCTTCATCATGACTTCCAAATTCGATTTCGGTGCAGGCATGGAAAGAGTCTTAGATGTCGGAGTTGGTAATGTAGGAAATGTAGGAGGGGTTTGTATGTCTAGAAATTGGATGTTTAGGCCCGAAGTTGGAAGATTGTTGTTGATTCATGTATGTGAAATTAGGATGATATCACTATCCAAGGTTGTAGATTCACGAATTGGGTTTTGTTGTCATTGACCATAGGGGATAAAGCATTGAACTGCATTTCAAGTTCTTGTTTGACATGGTATGATGGATTATTGAGTAAGCTGACAAGTAGTGGCTAGGTGTTCAGGTGCGTTGTGGGTGCACCTCATGTCATAGGCAGATACAAGTGAGACATTGTTGTGTTGGTTGAAATTGCCGTTGATGCTGAGCCTTTCAAGATCTTGATGAACAAGGTCTTCTACTCTTGATGAATTTTGATCCTAGCTTCTCGAGTATGCAACGACATGGATTGGCTTGACACTAGCTCGGTCTTGACCATCGTGGTTCATAGACATGTCATTGATGAATTTGTAGGTACCAATCTCGTTCTTTTTGACGAACACCCCTCTTGGTGTATCATCAAGTAATACTTTGTTGATGTAGAGAAGTCCATTGTAGAATGTTTGGGCTAACATTCATTCTCCTATGGAATGGAAATGACATTTGTAGCTCCTCAAAAATCTCCCATGCCTCTTAGATGAACTCATATTTACATTAATAGAAGCTAGTGATTTGGTTCATTATATGCACCATCTTGCTCAGAGGAAAATCTTGTGTGAGGAGCATGGTGACAGGCTAATGCCATGTGGTGAAAGTGTCGATCTTTCGAGAGCATAGCCAAATCTTACTTTATCTATTAAGTTTAGCATAAACAAAGTTTAGCAGCACCATCAGAAGCACCATTAATTTTAAAAGTTTCACATATTTCAAAGAAGGTATGTAAATGGATTGTAGGGTCCTCATCAAACAATTTGCTGAATTGGTTTTTTGGACTATCTGGACTAGC
The DNA here is from genome assembly GCA_001647135.1 of Pontederia paniculata. Classification (NCBI taxonomy): domain Eukaryota; kingdom Viridiplantae; phylum Streptophyta; class Magnoliopsida; order Commelinales; family Pontederiaceae; genus Pontederia; species Pontederia paniculata. Next base: position 17,604 of record LTAE01003676.1, read on the forward strand.
ATAGGGTAAAAATTTGGCACGTCGGCGGGAGGAGTTGTAATAATTAATCCTAGATTTATTGTTGAGGGAATCACGTAGCCTCTAAGGCTCGATTTTCATTAGGTTGAGCAATATCTAGGTTCGAATTGACTTTAGGGATTCCACTATTGGTAGGTCTTGGGTTGCATTGTTGCATTCTCCTTTCTATAAATTTGCTCTCAAGATCCAACAAGGATGGAGTCCTCGGACTTGTGGCTCTTTTTCTTTGCAAATTAAATAAATAAATACAAAAAAAGAAAAAAGAAAAAAAAAAGAAAAAAAAGATGGGTACAATGACAAGCGAAGTGTCTAAATTAATTTCAATAGATCTCATCATGATGAAGTAATGCCAATCCCCAATAGTTACGACATGCAATGTGCAATTGACCATGAAATGAGGTCAAAATGAAGGTTGCATCTATGTGCCACAATGACGCCAAGTGCCAAGTGCCACAACACGTGAAATACAGTTTGCAACTTAGGATGCAGTCATAGGTTTTCAATTTATAGTGTCCAACTTACACAATTAGTAATATGAAAGTGCATGAGTTTAATTGTAGTAAGATGTGTGTCAAACATAAGGCCTGGGACACGAAACACAAGGGAAACTTCATTGAAACTAATTAGACAAGAACATTGATTCTTTTATTGAATACAAATAAAAGAAAAAATAGATGCTTCATGAAAAACAATGATAGATGATTTTCTAGGGCATGAATCTACCTATGATAATCCTTTTGTATAGGTTAAAACTTATGGAAGAATTTTGACTTAGGACTTGAGATTGGCTTGCTCTAGCTCATAAAAAACACAAGCAAATAGAGTTTGTCAACCAGCTCTTGTCGTGTTGATATAAGAAAATACTCCTTAGCTCGAGGGATTTGCCATTTGAATTATTCGGAATCCACTATATTAACTTTGGAAATTAATTTGATTAAGGTACTAGCCTACCATCTTTTATTGCGTGGGCATAGAGGAATGTTTGAGCTACTAATAACCATGAGTAAATTTGGGATCTCTTGATTAGATTTTGGAACAAATCTAATAAGTGAAGAATGAGGTCAAACAACTCTCATTGTCCTAGCTTAAAGGAAAAAAAATGAGTTCCTCATCCCACAAGTTAATTCGAGGCCTATTGACTTGTTGGTCGTAGAACTCTTTATCTCATATGGAAAACTCACCCTATCATGATCAACATCTTGGCCCATGACATTTAGCATGCCTTACCAAGCTATATCGGGATAAATGTGTCATCTAAGTATCAAATGATTGCAGTAGATCCAAGTATGGACTTAGTTGACCAACTCTCAATGCGCTGACTGAATTGTAGATAACATCATTGAAGTTATAAAAGGAAATAATCTACCAACTCTCATTGTGCTGATCTAAGAGGACGCCCAAGGCTCTCACGATAGACCCCTTTATAGGAACAAATCGCATAAGTGAATTTTATGCTTGTGGCACTTGTTGACGTAGGCAATTAAGTACTGATTGAGACAAGCCTCTTGGCCCTCAACTTGGGTGTGCTCTCTCAAGAAACACTAATATGGGATTGCCCGAGACATAAAACAGATGGAAGAACACAATTTCATGAGCATATTCAAAACTAGTAACGCAACTTGGTTGTGCAAAGCCTATGTAAAAAGAAAGAAAGCAAGTAAATCAGATTTATTCATAAAAGCAACTGAGCCAATAACGTTCATGCCTCAAGCTTACTAACCATAGAAATGAAAGATTTAGTCATTGAATCCTGTGTAGGAAAAAAATGATTTTATGGAAATTACCATAAAACAAAAACTATTAGAAAACTAAGGTAACTGGTGGTTTGCTCTCCTCAAGCTGCTCCTTAAGTAGTCTTCAATGTCACACGTGGATCTGATTCTTCATCCACAAATCACACCCCATAATCTAGGGGGTCTCCAAATGCGTTGGTCACTTCTTGGGCTACAAGCTTCCTTCAACTTTTGTTCTCAATTAATGCCCAATGATTTGAATCTTCATGGTGATGTGGCTTAATTTCAAGCACGGTAGCAATTACTTCCGGAAACATCAATGATTTAATTAAAGAAAGATTTCAAACTATCATTTCCATATTTTAAGCTTCTCTATTCTGGAAAAGATGATTGCTTGGAGGCCAAGGTTGCTAGATGATGCTACCAATCTTCCCATTTTTTGGCACTTCATTTTTCTTGTAAAGAAGATCAGGACTACATTAAAAGTTACCAAATAAGCTCAACTGAAATAATTTTTGAAAATATGGATGACAACTGATGAAGTTGCATATGGGTCAAAAATAGGGGAAAAGTGTTAAGGTGAGACAAAAAGTTATTGTGGGTGCGACAAAAAGAGGGGGTATGGCATCACTTTTCCACGTATCACTTGGTAAGATGCATCATAAAGCCCTATAGGTTAAGGCAAAAAGTGGATAATATCTTGAACCTCTAGGGGAATAGGCCGCGATGTCATAAGATACCATCAAGACACATTAGAAAATCTTGAGGAGCTTAGTGTCACATTGTGCGATCACGATGAGAGTCACTCGTAGAATCCAAAGTGAAAAATATCTTGGCAGGTAATGATTCCCTAATGAGAATGAGTTTTTTACGTCACTTTGACAAAAATAAAGATGGTTAGAAAGTCGTGAGACCAAAGCCCAAAGCGAATAATATCCTAGATGAGCTAGGATGTTAGTTGTGGTATTGGAACCACTATGCATGAACCTTTGTGTCCATGATTGGAGTTCACTCAACGAGAACGTTGAGTCCTTTAAGAAAGAAGGATGCAAAAGGCATATTATAGGTTAGTCCCACATGAGCATGTCATGAGAGAAGCTGGACAGATACATGGACATGTCTTTGACTTGTAAGACACATTAGAAATCATGTGGGCCAAAACCAAAGTGGACAATATCTTGATAGGTATTAAGTCCCTACGAGGAATAGACCATTGCACTACTCTGATACTAGTGAGGACACATTTTAAAATCATGAGGATCAATGACCAAATCGAATAATATCTTAGTTGTGCTAGGATATTATAAGTGGCATCAAAGCCACTCTACAAGGGCCTCTATGATATGGGTGGTCATACAATGAGGATGTTGAGTCCCGTGGAATATATGAAGGAGGCATGTCTTCGTTTAGTCTCACATGGGTAAGCCATGGGAGATATATTCGGTATAAATTGCAACATGCTTTCAACTCGGAAGGACAAGTTAGAAAATCATAAAGATAAGTGCTACATTGTGAGTGTATAATGGGAACCACCTTTAGAATCAAAGTGGACAAGATCTTGATAGGTATTGAGTTTCTAAGAGAAACAAGTCATTGTGCCACTCTAACACCACTAGATGCATTTCAAATCATGGAGGTCAAGGCCCAAAGCGAATAATATCGTGGATGTGCAAGAAAATTACAAGAATAAAACACGTCTTAACTGATATTAGAATGGCGTAATGGCCTATTCCCCTTAGAGACTTAGTACATACCAAGATATTTTTTACTTTGGATTCTAAAGATGGCTCACGTAATGCACTCACGATGTAGTGCTTAGCCTTACATGATTTTTTCATACGAGCAAAAAAACTCAAATGGAAATAATAAAGAAAAGCTTCTTGTTTCCAATGAATGGGTTGCGTCTTTATGGTATTGTAGTGGTGCAAGCCTATTCCCTTAGGGATCATTACATTTTGTGTTCTAAAGGTATCTACCATCGTTCTTTCATAATGTAACATTTAGCCTATCATGATTTTCTAATGTGTCTTAGGGGTATTAAAGTGGCACATCAATCTATTCCCTTATGGACTCAGAACTTGCCAAGATCCTTTTTGGGTTCTAGAGGTAGCTTCAATCGTGCATTCATGATGTAACAGTTAGCCCTTCACGTTTTTCTAAAAAATCCTTATAAATTGAAGTCCCATTTATATCTAGTATCTCTTCTGTGACTTGCTCATGAGGGATAAACTAAGGCATGCCTCTTGTATCCTCCCCCTTCAAGGGATTCAATATCCTCATTTAGTGCTCTCCTATAAAAGAACAAAGGTCCATGTGGAGTGGTTGTGATGCCATATGTAACATCCTCGTCCAACCAAGATATTATTCATTTCGAGTCTTACCCCACAAGATTTTAAAATGTGTCTTATCAAGTTAAAGATATGCCTACATATATATATATATATATATATGCAATCATGATGTCTCACTTCTTTATTGTGTTGCAACACACCTTCATATGATATGTTAACAAATCCATCAACTCTATCTTTGCATTCTTGTGTTATAATGCCACATTCATCTTTCTAATGATGAATCAGACTCCAATCAAGTCTCGTTGTTATTGAAACTTGGCACATGTCATCAATTGAATCAAGCTTAGTACATTATCAAGTTCATATACTAATGACTATATTACTTAACTAGTATGAACTAGTTATTTATAATTTATGGAAACAATTTTATGAAATAAAACAAAGAACGCAAGTAACTAAACTTTAATATAATTATAAATCAATTATGTAGAACCTATAACCATTTATATATATTATTAGTAGTTGCATTAACTTAGTTATTAAATTATAACTACTAAACTAGTTACACTAATAATGCTACACATTTAGTGGTCCCTACATAAAATTAAAATTACTAACTTAATTAAATTAAAAATTAGTTAAACTATTAAAATGACATTCCTAGTAGAATTAGTAACTGTTAAAGTATCATTTTAAACTAATTTCACTATCTATTAATTTCTATTAATATTTAAACCAAAAACTACTAAACTAATTACACAAATAACACCAAAATTAACTCAATTAACATACATCCATCTCATTTCATTCGGTTGCAAGCATTACATACACCGTCATACACATCGTACCAAAAAAAATCATATGATCAGGTTTGGAGCATTACTCAAATATTGTGCTAGTAGCTAGCAACAACGAGAGGGAAGGTGGCAGTAAGGAAATGATAGGATGGCAACAAAGATGAGTGTACCAAGGCGGAGACAATAAATAACAACAGTGAGATAGTGGTAGGGTGGTAGCAACAACAAGGGCAACATGGCGGCAACAACAATAGCTACATAAAGAAGGTGGTGGTAGAGATGTTGGCAATGTGGTGGGAGGGTGGGGTGAGGGAAAAACAATAATGGCTGGGGGCGCTTAGGAACAACGAGCATTGAACAGGGGGATGATGATTGCGGCCATGGGCAGCGACAACTGGGAGTGACATATGAGACCGAAGCAAACAACAAAGGAGAAAACATGAATGAGAGGAAGAATGAAAAGAGATGGAAAAATAACTAGCCTAGGGCTTTACACCAAAAAATTGTGACACATATTATTTGTGTCGCTACATATATAATAACGTGGAAAGTTACTAGGTTTCATAACACATATCATTTCTGTTGATATACCGTCAGTAGTATACTTCAATATTCATCTTCGACAAGTAGCGACAATGATTAATACCATTGATAGTTCACCAATTTATTCAGTACATTATTGTGAAGTGCACTCAGCACCGAAAACTTCACTTGTTGACGTGTCAGAAGTTAATTTGCATCATTGGGCCCATCGTCTATGTGTTGATAGGAAATGTTTATCATTGAGTAAAGGCTTTACATAATTAAAAGTACAAATAATGCTAAATACTAATATGTATTGTATCATGTTCAAAACCTTATAATAACTATTAAAAATTTAGTAAGATATATTATACATGCATATATACATTGAATTTAATGGAGGTGAAACATCCTCCATGTGTTTTATCCTCCATTTTTAAATCTATGATTTAGATTAAAACAAATGATAGAGAAAAGATGGGGCAACGGTTTTGGAGTTTTAGTTAGCGGATTTTAGATTGTTTTAACCTAAACCACAAATTTAAAATAAAATAATGTATTTATGAATTAATAATGAAGTATGATATAAGTGATTAACCATTATCACATAATATGTATGTAACCAAATATCAAAATTTTTAATTGTATACATAAACAGGAGCATCTATTCTTCGTGATCATAGACAAATCCTTTAAATTAATTACAAAAAGCAATATATAGACATACATACACCTGCGCGCACTCACACACATATTATGCACATGTACATATAAGTGTTATTTTATATGTAACTGTCAGTGACATATTTGCTACATGAGTCGCCTTAGAGTCGCAAAGTAGTGTTAGCATATATTGCATAATGCTTATGCATCACAAAACTTTATCCAACACGTTTTGAAATTAATCAAATAAATAATTTTTACAACAAATATTATAATTAAAATGTATTAAATGGCGCATAATGACTATAAAAAAGGATTATTGCGCATACTATATGTATGTACCCATATAAGTATGTACTGATCATATAACTGATATAGGGAACTATATATACATGTATTTATATACAAGTAGATAGATTATATATATAATTCCTATAATATATGTATAGATAACTTTCTGTTTCTTTTTACTTATCGATTGAGTAAATATTTTTGTATTTTTTATACACTTCAAATGAAAGATAACTTTGTGAATCCGTGATGTATTAGTGTTAAATTCACGATTCACACAAGATAACCACTTTTTGAGATAAAAAATTGTCTTGCTGGGACATAAAAAATTAGGTTGTTTTTGTTGATGCTATAGTAATGCATGTAGTTTCGCTACTTTTTGCGAATTCTCTACTGTGCGAGTTGAATTATATGCACGAAAAAAAACTTTACATTGGCATCGGACTAATGACTCATATTGTGTCACTAACTTAATAACTTATATTAGGTTGCTAATACGATGAAGTGACACTAGAAAAATGTTGCATCTCACTTATTACAAGTTGTTGTCTGCTTGTCTCTATTTTAACACTAACAATGACTCAATAGTGAGCCACATCTGGAGTCATTAAATTGCATCTCTATTTCACAAGTTTTTTGTAGTGATAATATATTATATTTTAAAATTTAATCAAACTAAAATAACCAAATAAAAGCCATGTTTATGTGGATAAGCAAAATAACATTGAGAAAAAAATATGAGGAATGTTAAGAATTAGAGATGAGATGTGATATTTGTGAATCAATAATTAAAAAATATAAATAAACAGTTTTATCGGAGGAAGAAGGATGATTTTGGATTCAATGAACATATCGAGTACATAATCATTGTTTTCTTTTTTCCAACTTCTTTTGATAATTGCAACATAGGGGATCTTTTATGATGCCCAATTAAATAATCTTTTAGTACAGTAATATCACCAAATTAAGATGGTTATATCAATTTTTCATGAAGATTCACAAGTTTTCAAATTTTAAAAATTGCAATATAACTATTGTCAGTGTTTTTTTTTATCATTTCTTGTGCATCAATAGAGCACCTCCTAAGTTATAACTAATGAAAGATATCAAAAAAAGTAAGGAAATAATAAGTAAGGCTGCTTGATACACACTTCACATGAAAAGTGCTTAGCACATTTATTAAACTTCTTCTGTAACCTTTGCAACACACACACACACACACACACACACACACACACACACACACACACACACACACACACACATATATGTATGTATGTATATATTTATGTATCAGTGAAAGCTTCGACTGGCACTAGCACAAAACTATTCGTTCACTATTTTAAATGCTAATGTTATGTTGTGCCAAGTAGTGCATAAGTTAGTGATAGACTCATACAATTTTTAAGTGAATCAAATACACATCCACTAATATACTCAACATGTCTTTCATGCTTTGAGATGCAGGATTTGTCTAAGGTGCACAATTGCGCCTACGTCCTATTTAATGTAACATTCTAATCCATCAATATTATTAGCATTGAGGCTTTTTAAAATGGATATCAAATGATCAAAGACATAACCATTTATAAACTCGTAATCCTTCTCATGCTTTGATAATGAGGGATTTGTCTAAAATTTGTTAAATGTGTTGCAAGACAAACCTACATGTAAGTTGGAAGGTCATAGTCTCCAACATTTTGGTAATGTAGTTTACTTAGATTATTATGAGCTCTTTGGCAATAAACTTATCAATAATGTTAATTTAAATAAAACATAATACTTATATAATTTGTATATAGATTATAGAGAAAAAATTGAGAAGGTAGTTCACCTCATCTACACCTAGAGTGGTATTTCTATTAATTAGATTGATTCAATCACTATTTATTAATTTAATTTTATTTTTTAATTAGTAAGTTAGATCAAGATGGACCATCGAATTATTCAATCATCGCGATCAAACCTTTTACTTATTTTATTAATCGGACGATCATGATTTCTTTGGCTTTATTCACTAATTTGCATTGTTGTATTTAGTCCAATAAGTATTAACTCATTGTAAAAAATAGTTGGTGATTATGTTTTATCATAATATAATTAATTAAATATGATAATATGAGTGTTATATGTTGGGTGTTTCTCTATATATTCCCATTTACTTGTAAAATATATTAGTTGTCAACTCAATATTTTTTACTATACCTTTTAAAAGATAAATAAAAAAATTTAAAATATGAATGAAGGAAGATAAAACGCTCCCTCTTCAAGAGGATGGTTGCCCACTGTATTGCAAAGGCTAACCATCCTTCAATAAAGATGCCCCTTAGGGTGTGGAGCGAGATGCTCTCAATATATTCCCATTTACTTGTAAAATATATTAGTTGGCAACTCAATATTTTTTACTATACCTAAAAGATAAATAAAAAAAATTAAAATATGAGTTAAGGAAGATAAAACACTCCTCTTCAAGAGGATGGTTGCCCACTATATTGCAAAGGCTATCCCTCCTTCAATAAAGATGCTTCTTAGGGAGGGCACCCCAAATGCACTCCTCCTCTTGGTGGGTTGTCGATATCCCCATCGAAGAAGTGCAGTGTTGACATCATCTTGATAAGAAAAAAGAGTTAGATAGAAGAAAAAACTATAATATTTAAAATTGTCAAAAGATATAATCCCGCCTATAAGTCATTCTTTTTCAAACATTTCAATCTATCAATGCGACCATGTGGAGCATTTTTTGTTTAAACTCGAGTAGTTTCTTCAAAAGTTTTAGAAAGCATTACACAATTTTTAATGTTATATTATTATTTTTAAATATCTATAGTGTAACGCCCCCAAAATCACACTCACTACTTGACAATATGTGATCTTGGGGTCGTTATGGGCTTACTTACTTTTACTTTACTTTGACCATCACGTTGATCCACATCAGATAAAACCAATCATTTAAATTAAAATATCATTTTTCAATATGAAGACTAATAATCCAATACATCAACTCCAATAAAAACTAACATCAAATGCTAACTCATAATCAAATACTAATAATAAGAGTTCAATTCCACAAGACTCAAACTAAATTAGGATCCTATATCATGTGCAAAGCAGACCATCACGAGCTGCATCACCATCATCATCATCATCATCATCATCATCATCATCATCGACACTTATAGAGCATATAGATTACCTGTAGAATATAATTCGCAAGGGCCTGTGAGTTATGACACTCAATATGTAAAGATCATAAGTAAGATACTCAATATGTAAAAGATACATTATTTAACAATTTACAACTTTATAAGACAATTTTTTACCTTTGGTCTTTAGCATTACCTTTCAATATTAATATCCAATGGATGGCAAGAGTAGCAATTTATACCTTCTCTGATGTTGCCCATATTTTTTTTTCTTTCAATATACTTAAGCCATCATCAATTTATCATTCTCTATTTATCTTGCCTTAGATGAAACAATAATTAACAATCAATGTGAGCTTTATCAATGTATTGAAGATTCATATTGTCCCCAATACCAATATAGCTAGCTATACCATGGGTCTCTCTCTAATCCAAGTCTCCATGACAATACAATAGGTCCCGAAGGAACGCAATAGTTCTCTGGAGGAGGAACGTGATAACAATAGTTCCCTAAGGAACACAATTCAATAACAATAGTCGATGGTCATCATCTTCAAGCATAAATTCAATCACAATCATTTGCAGATTTTACCTTATCATGAATTTAGTTATTAGTTAGAGATCTCTAAAACTACATCATTTATCAAATCATCTTCAATCAATAAGTACAATTAAATCAATAAAAATAGGGATACAAAATGACTCTTTTAATCTTTTCTGGTGGATGAACACGATCGGTGTCATATGGTGGCACGACCTGTGTTGCCGGTGACACAACCCGTTTTATCGAGCACTGCGACCGTCTTAGGGTTTAGGGCTTCGCATCACATAATATACTATTCATTTGAGCATTGCGACCGTTTTAGGGTTAGGGTTTCGCATCACATAATATACTATTCATTAGGAGGGACACGAACTGCGTCGAAAATCAACGCGGTCCATGCCCTGACTTGTTCCAACACGGTGAGGGAAACGACCGACGTCATAGGTGATGTGGTCTGAGTTCGCCGAACGTAGACTATATTCAGGAGAACACGATCAGTATTTCCGGGTGACAATATATGTTCTAGGTTTAACGCATTCGGAGAAACGACCGGTGTCAGAGTGACGCGGCCTAGGGGTGTTCACGGGTCGGGTTGGATCCGACCCGAACCTAAACCCAAACCAACCCGACCAACTTTGGTCGGGTCGGTTTGGATTGGGTCATGCTCTTTTTGGCATCTTGACCCTATCCATCCCGACCCATCCAAAGTCAGGTTGGATCGGATCGGGTCATCGGGTCACCGGACCAATTTTTTTTATATTTTTGTTCATTTTTTATTATATTTTTAGTATTTAGTACGAATTATTTATATTTAGTATTCATTTTAAAGCATAAAATTCTTTTTTAATATTTTATTATGATATATTTTAAATTTGAAATTAAAATTAACCTTTAAAACTACTTTAATTTAAAAAAAAGGGTCATCGGGTTGGGTCGAGTTAAATCGGGTCAAAAATTTTTAACCCGTACCTGACTCGACCAAGGTTGAGTCTTGATCAGGTCGGTTCGGGTATGGCCCGATCAAAAAATTGAGCCGACCCAATTCAGTTTGGGTCGGTTCAGGTGGTCGGGTTCACCTGGTCAACCCGGTGAACACCCCTAACGCGACCTGTGTCATCGAACGCGGGCTGTGTTGTGAAGGGACACAGCTTGTGTTCGTAAATTCAGCCGTAGTTATATTCATTAATAAATTCCATATCAAGAGGAGAGATAAATCCATAATAAACATGATTTAAATATGAGCAAATCATTCTCAATTGCATATTGAGAACCCTAGTTATGATCCTAATTACATATCTTTCCCTAGAGAACTATCTCTTATTTGCACCTCGATCGACATTGTCCCTTTCGCCTTGTCTTCGTGTAGAGTTGTCTTGTCTGTCCAAACCTTCTGGTACAGATCTCGAGGATGAAGACAAAAGAAGTCCAAGGAAGAGGAGAGAGAGAAGAGGAGAGGGGAGGGGAGAGAGATGTTACCTGACGGCTTGGTAGAAGAATAATGAAGGTTATGGAAGGTTAATTTCGTCTATGGGTTTATATAAAGATCAATTAGGATTTAGGAAGTTTTAAACGTAATCAACCCTAATTCCATTACGAGTGGGCTTTGCCATGTCAGGGTAACACGACCCGTGTCCAGATGGACCCAATCCATTTTGGCCAACACGGTTCGTGTCCGCACAGAACATGACTCGTGTTTGGTTGGGGCGTCACATATAGTTTCAATTATAATAACTATACGATGGCCCTTAGACATATTACATCACATAATTATATTTTTTTTGTTAAGAGTCTAATGGCTTGTAATGTTGGTGTATTTTATATTTTCATATTGTTCCATAGTTTGGATCAATGGTCTAAATCAAATAAATCTAAACAATCAAGTTTGCATGACATGACATGATTGAATCTAGGTCATCAATAATGACTCAAATCATTTAATCATTAACATCACTCTTTCATTTTTTTATTATAATAATAATAATAATAATAATAATAATAATAATAATAATAATAATAATAATAATAATATATTATTATTATTATTATTATTATTATTATTATTATTATTATTATTATTATTAT